>RJWM01001771.1:0-144805 GCA_004363535.1 Dasyprocta punctata
TATCCATTTCTTGTTTTCTATTTCATTGGTTTCTGGGCCACTTTTTATTATTTTCCTGAGTATAATTTGCATTTGTCTTGGTTTTACAAGTAGAATTGAAGGTCATTGATATCAGACTCATCTTTTTTATTGCATGTCTTTAACACTATAAGTTTTCCTCCCAGGCATTTGGTAAGTTGTGTTTTCATTTTCATTCCATTCAAAATAGCTTTTATTTTCTCTTTTGATATCTTCTTGACCTATGTGTTATTTAAAAGTATGTTACTCAGTTTTCATATCCTTGGAGACTTCTCATCTATCTCTTTTCATGTCTAATTTAATTCTATTGTGGCCAGAGACCATGTTTTCTTTCATTTGAATCCTTTTGAACTTACTGAAACTTTTTATGTGCAGAATGTGGCCTGTCTTAGGAAATGTGCCATGTGTGTTTCAAAAGAATGTGCTTTTTACTGCAAGACAGAGTTCTATTAAGAATCAAATAAGTTACACTTGTGAAATGTTATCCAACTCTTCCATATCATTATTAATAACACCTCACTTATTCTATCAGTTGTTAAGAGAGGATTACTGAAATCTTTAATTGTGATTGTTGATTTGTCTGCTTCTCCTTTTAGTTCTTTTTTCTATTATGTATTTTGTAGTTCTGCTATAAGATGCAAGAACATTTATGATGGGTCATCCTGATAAATGATTCCTTTATCATTCTAAACTAACTCTTTATCCCTTTTATTTATTCCAAAAATATACTTTGCCTGATAATACCAAAGCAACCCCAGTTTTCTTTAATGTTAGCATGGCATATCTTTTTCCTTCCCCTAAATTTTAATCAGTTGGTGTCCGTTTTTTTGTTTATTTCTTATAGGCAGCATATATTTGGGTCGTGTTTCTTATTTGAGAACCTGCTATTCGATTACAGTGGTTAAATCATTTATATTTAATGTGACTCTTGATATGATGTGGTCTTGATCTATGCCCATTGTTGGCTTTTTATATTTTTGTCTTGTGATTTTAGTAATTGCTTTAGAGATTGTAGCATACAATGCTACTTTATCTATCTCCTTCTATCTTTAAGTGATACCACTTGTGCTATTGCTGTTATATGTTTTACTTCTGTGTTGTTTTAAACCCACAATAAGTTATTATTTTATGTTAAATTTTAAAAAAAGAAAACCATTTTCTATTGACCTGCTATTCACCATTTCCAGTATCATTCGTTCATTGGTGTAATTCCATATTTCTGCCTGGCATCCTCCTTCTGGCTCAACAATTTCTCCTAACATTGTCTATAGTGCACATCTCGGATTTAATTCTTAGTGGTTTTATAAACACAAAAACTTTTTCATTTCCCCTGTGCCTCTTCAAGATTCTCTGGATATAGAATTTGAGCTTGGCAAGTTACCAGAACTTCTCTTTCTTTCAGTGGTTTACAATGTTGCCACACAGTTTTCTGACTTGTATTGTTTCCAACAAGAACTATCCATCACTGTACATTCCTTTAGTGAATATTTTTTCTTTGGCATCTTTTAGATTTCTCTTGTCATTCCTTCTAGGTAACTTTATTTAGATGTGATTTCATGTTATTTTATTTGTCTTTCTTTTGCTTGAAATTTATTTAATTTCCTGGATATATAAATTTGTAACTTTCATCAAATTTGGAAATGTTAGGTTATATTATTTCTTCAAGTATGTTTTCTGTCCCCATTCATCTTCTGTGAGGACTCAAATTATAATCTGAATTTGTTCCACAATTTGCTGAGACTCAGCTCAGTTTTTTTCAGTCTTTTTTCTGTTTTTGTTTCATTTTGGCCTTCAAATTTCTTAATCCTATTTCCCGTTCATGGTATTCTTAATCTGAAACATAGTTTTCCTCTATATGTATAATTTTTGTGGTCTCTTTTTACATTTTAGTCTACCATGTTGAACATATGGAATATAATTATAGCAGTTTTAATGTTCTTGTCTACTGGATTATCATTTTTGGGTTGATTTTGTTTAATTAATTTTATTGGTACATTTTAAATACACATAATAATCACATTTATCATAGGGAATTTGTACCTGTACATTTCTATGTCCAGCACAACTCTCAAAGTTCCTGGCAGGGAAGGATGGCAAGAGGATGGAGAAATAAAGAGACAATATACAAAAAGCTGAGGTCAGGTGGAACCCTCTCTCCAAATGGGAGGAAAGGAACTTTTCAACCAACATAGAGCATTTATTTATACATTTGGCATGGTAGCGTCACGTGACACCCTTTGCCTAGCAACCAATTGTTTGGATTGTCTCAGGGCTTGGTGTTCTCTGGACTGAAACAGCTTGTCACGTGGCTTTCATTGGACACTCTTTATTCTCCAATGGAGCTTGCCTGGCCCCTACATGTGTGATCAATTTCTAGCTTCAGCCTATCCCTACAGTACATAATATATGTTAATTCCTTTTTTCCCCAGGTAAGGTTCCCCTTACCTTTTGAATATTTTCTTCCTATTTCCTAATATCTGCCATACATTTTGGTCCTTATTTATCCTTTAGGTTTCTCACATCAAAGAAACAATATGGCATTTACACATATGTGTCTGATTTATTTCACTTAAGATTATGTTCTCAATGTGTGTCCATTTACTTAGAAATGTCTCAATGTCTGCCTACTTTATGGCAAAGCAGTACTCCATTGTATAAAAAATAACAAATCTATATCCATTCATCCACTGAAGGGCATTTAGGCTATTGCCAAGATTTAGCTATTACAAATTATGCTGCCATAAACATGAGAATATCACTGCAGCATGACGCTTTAAATTCTTTTGGGAAGATACCAAGAAGAAGAATATCTAGGTCAAATGGAGCCTCCAATTTTAGTGTTTTGAGGATCTTCATACTGATTCCCACAGTGATTGTACCAATCCACACTCCCAACAACAGTGGAGAAGGGTTATTTTTTCTCCACAGCTCTGCCAGCATTTGGTACTGGTTGATTTCTTGATGATAGTCATTCTTTCTGGAGTGAAATGGAATCTCAGTGTTATTTTAATTTACATCTCTCAAATAACCAATGACATTGAACATTTGTTCATATATTTATTTGCCTTTTGTACTTCTTCATCTGAGAAATGTCTCTTTGTTTCAGACGCCCATTTTTGAACTGGATCTTTAAATTTTGAGGATCTGATTTTTTTCTTGAGTTCTTTATTCATTCTAGAAATTAGTCCTTTGTTTAAGGAACAGCTGGAAAAAGTTTTTTCCACTGTGTGCATTGCCTTTTCACTCTGTTAGTGATTTCTTTTGCTGTGAAAAATCTTTTTAATAAGATGAGATCCCGTTTGTTGATTCTTTGTAGTATTTCCTGTGTGACCAGGGTTTTGTTCATAAAGTCTTTGCTTACACCTGTCTTTAAGAGTTCTATCTATTCTATCTTCCAGCAGATTTAGTGTTTCTTTTTAAATATTCAGATATTTGATCCATCTTGATATTAGTTTAGTGCATGGTGAGAGATATGAGTCTAGGTTTAATATTTGGCATGTGGAAAGCCAGTTTTCCCAACACCATTTATTAAAGAGTCTTTCTTCCTGTGAGAATATTTGGCTCCTTTGTCAAAGATAAGACAGTTGAGTGTGTCTGGAGTTGTTTCTGGTCTTCAATATGCTCTGTTGACCATTGGGTCTGTTTTTTGGGCAGTACCATGCTGTTTGGATTACTGTAGCCTTGTAGTATACCTTCAAGTCAGGGATCGTGATGCCTCCAGCCTTCCCTTTGTTGCCCAGAATTGCTTTTTCTACTCTAAGTCACTTCTGTTTCCAAACAAAGTTTAGGATTGTTCTCTCTAAGTTTGTGAGATATGCTGTTGGTATTTTGAACAAGTTTGTATTAAATCTATATAATAGTTTTGAAAGTATGGCCATTTGTACTGTATTGGTTCTTCCTAACAAGAACAAGAGATATGTTTCCATTTTCTGATATCCTCTTTGGTCTCCTTTTTAGTTTTCAGTAAAGGTTCTTTACTTCCTTTGTTACACTGATTCCTAAATTTTCATTTTTTTATGTTATTGTGAAAGGTGTGGTTTCCCTAATTTCTCTCTTGGTGAGTTATTTGTGTACAGGAATGTTATTGATTTTTGAGTGCTGATTTTCTATACAGCTATGCTACTAAATTTGATTATTAAATCTAGCAGTCATGTGAACTTTTTGGATTCTTCTATATAGTGTATCATGTCATTCGCAAATAATGATAATTTCACATCTTCCTTTCCTATCTTTATTCCTTTTATTTCTTTCTCTCATCTCATTTGTCTAGTTAATGTTTCCAGAATTATATCGAATAGGAGTGGAGATAGTGGACGTCCTTGTCTTGTTCCTGATTTTAGAGTGAAACTTTCAGTTTTTTACCATTATGTATAATGTTGGCTGTTGGTTTGTCATAAATAGCTTCTATCCAGTTGAGATAAAGATGGTGTATCCCAATTTTCTATAGGGTTTTTATAATGAATGTGTATTAAACTTTGTCAAATTTTTTGTGTGTCTATAGAGATGATCATGTGGTTTTTGTCCTCAGTTCTGTTAATATGGTGTATTATCTTCTTTAATTTTTTAGTCTTAAAAGACTAAAAAAAATAAAACAGAATAAAGCAAATCAAAACAAAACAGTGAAAGTGCTACAGGGCTTCAAAACAAGATAATAGGAAATCAACAATGGCTATCATATTGCCTCTTGTTATCTTCAAAATAGCTGTCCACACCATCAGACATATTAAAATCAAACCAAACAGAACAAAATAAAACCAATCAAAATGAAACAGTGCAAGTGATGCAACACTCTGAAACAAGACAATAGGAAAGCAATAATGGCTACCATAATATATCTTATTTTCCATGAAATAGCTGCCCATACTCTCAGACATAATAAAATCAAACAAAACAAGGCAGAATAAAGCCAATCAAAACAAAATAGTGAAAGTGATACAGGACCTTAAAACAAGATAATAGGAAATCAACAATGGTCACCACAATATATCTTATTTTCAAAATAGATGCCTGTGCCACCAGATATAATAAAATCAAACCATATAAAATAGAATAAAACCAATCAAAACCAAATGATGAAAACAATATAGGACTTCAAAGCAAAGTAATAGGGAATTGACAATGGCTACCACCATTAGACATTTCCTCCTTTTTCACATTCACAATATCTATTTACATCTTTGATCCCACTAACTCCTTCAGTTTTTTACACTAGGGAGACAACATGATGTTCATCTATGTGAGTCCAAACCATTTCACCCAAAAGCACGATCACAAGTTGCATTCATTTACCTACAAGAGCCTCGTGATTATCCTTCTTTATAGCTGAGTAGCTTTCCATTGTATAAAAATGTCGTATCTTTCTTATCCATTCTGTGGTTGATGGATAAGCTACTCCTGCTTTTTTCTGGTTCCCTATTGCATATAGCATTGTTTTCTCTCCTCTTTCAGTCTATGAATTAACTTTCAAGTTAATTCATTTCTTGTATACTGCATATTGATGGCTCTTATTTCTTTATCCACTCTGCCTGTGTTTCTTTTTATTGGTGAATTGAGGCCATCTACATTAATGGTTACAGCCAACATGCACTGCCATGTTTTTTTTACTCCTGTCAGCTCCCTACTTTTCCCTTCCCTTCAATTGTCTGCCCTCTCAGTGATCCCACTCTGCTACTGTTTCTGGGACCATGATCATGTTTATCTCGCTCTAGAATGTCCTTCAGCATTCTTTGTAAGGTTGGTTTGGTGGTCATGAATTCCTTCAGTTGTTCATTGTCCTGGAAGTATCTTGTTTCTCCATTAGTTTTGAAAGATTGTTTTGCAGGGTAAATCAACCTGAGTTGGAAGTTGTTTTCTTTCAGGACTTAAAATACTTCACTCCAAGTTGTTCTTGCCTTGATGGTTTGTGTTGAGAAGTCTGTCATGATTCCAGTGGGTTTTCCTTTAAAAGTGATCTGTCTCTTTTCCCTAACAATCTTTAATATTTTGTTCTGCTGAATTTCTGAAATCGTGATTATTATATGTCTGGGTGTAGATTTATTTTGGTTGTGGCTAGTTGGAGTTCTGTATGCTTTTCTTATCTGTATGTTAGGTTCTTTTCCCATGCTTGGGAAGTTTTCTGTAATTACTTCTGTAAATAATCTCCTTATGCCACTTATGTTGACTCCTGCTTTTTTGCTTACATCTATCATTCTTTTAAATTATTTTTCTTTGCATCATCTTACAGCCATTGAATTGTTATTTCCTGGTTCCTTGTTATTTTTAAGAGATCTTTCCTTTCACGATTGCTAACTGTCATCCTATCTTCAAGGTCTGAGTGTCTATCTTCAGTTTCTTTCAAGCGGTTTTGCCAGCTTACAATAGAGTTTTTAATTTCCTAGATATCTCTTTGAGTCTGTTTAGTGCAGTCTCGATATTGTTCATTCAAAGTTTGCCTCATCCTCCCATGCTCCTCTTTTCTTTTATCTGTATCTTCTTTAGATATGCTCAGCAACCCTTTTATTATGTTTGTTATTTCTTCTTTTACCTGAGATATTATTTCTGATCAGATTTTTTTTTACAGTTTCATGAAGTAGCTTTTTTACTTCAGTTGCCATCATCCCAGAAATTTCAGGTGTGTGACTTCCAATGTCTCCTGGATTTGTTCTGTGTGGGCTGGAGGCCTTTTCCTCCTTTGTCTTGACATTTTCCTGGGTTCCTCTGGATGAGTGGGTTGTGGGGTCCTAGGTACTTCCCACATTGGCTACCCATCCACAATATAGGGGTTTAGACACCTGGGTTTCTCCTAACCCAGGTTCACCAGGAGGCAATGGTTGTGGGGTGAGCTTCTCCAGACACTTGTGGCTTCTCCAAAGTATGGCTAGCTGGTTCTCCTCGCCCACACTGGCTACACACAGGAGAGTCCTGATGGTGTCCTGCTTGCATGTGGGGACTGGACTGCCTTCTTCTCCCCACCCATGATAGCTACCTGTGAGAGAGTCTGGTGTATTACATTTACTGATTTGCATATGGTGAATGTATTGGGTGATATGCTATGTACCCCCAAGTCTTCACATACTTTTGATGGGGCTGAGTCTGGCACTTGTTATTGATTTGCTGTGTAGCACCGGGATTGGCAATGTGAGTGCTGTGCCCGCCCAGGGGTAGAGCCAACATACAGTGTAAGGGAAGGCAGATCTTCCTCTTCTGCCTCTCCCTCTCTCACCAGCACGCCTTGCTGCTTGTGGCTGCCATGAACAGCAGCCCCGCCACGCCATGCTGCCTTGGAGCCAACTTAAGTATGGACTGAAACTCCCGAGAAACTGTAAGAATAAACCTTTCCTTCCCTAATTTTGGGCATCAGGTATTTTGTCTCGGCAACGAGCGAAAAGTAACTAAGACAGTGAGCTACCCCTGCATCCCTGGAATGAATTATTCTTGGTCATGGTGTATAATTCTCAAGATGATGATTTGCTGAATTCTGTTTCCCAATATTGTATCGAGGATTTTTGCATCTATGTTCATGAGGGAAATTGGCCTGTAGTTCTCTTTTTTAATGGATTCATATCTAGTTTTGGTATCAGGGTAATGCTTGCTTCCAGGAATAAGTTTAGGAGTACTCCTTCTCTTTTAATTTCATTAAAGAACTTGAGGAATAGTGGCATTAGATCTTTTCTAAATTTCGTATGGAATTCAGTAGTGAATCCATCAGGACCTGGGCTCTTGTGTTTTGGTAGGTTTTTAATTACATCTTCAATTTCATTGATTGATACTGAGTTATTTCAAATTTCCATATCTTCTTGAGTCAGCTTTGGTAGTTCACATTGTATGTAGGAATCTGTCAAATTCTTCTGTGTTTCCATCTTTAATTACAGTACATGTCTTGAAGTAGGTATTGATGATCTTCTGGATTTCTACTGGCTCTCTTGTGATTTCACTCTTTTCATTCCTAAGTGCATGGGTTTGAGTCTTTTCTTTCATTTCCTTGATAAGGTTGCCTAAGGTTCTGTTTATTTAACTTAATCTTTCAAAGAACCAACTCATCAATTCACTGATTCTTTGTATTGTTTTCTTAGTCTTGATTACATTAATTTCTGCTTTGATTTTTATAATTGTCTGCCTCCTACATGCTTTGGGTTTAACTTGCTCTATTTCTAATAGTTTGGAGCTCAACATTAGGTTGTTTATTTGAACTCACTCTGTTTTTCTGATATGGCAATTCACTACTATAAATTTCACTTACAGAAAGGCTTTCATTGCATCCTGTAAGGTCCAGTATATCAGACTGGCATATCATTTAATTGTACAAACTGTCTAATTTCTTCTTTAATTTCATCTGTGACCCATTGGTTGTTTGGGAGGGTATTATTTAATTTCCATGTGTTGATGAGCACTTGTGCTTTCTTTTGCTATTGATTTCCAATTTCATTACACTATGGTTTGATAATATGCACAGTATTATTTCAGTTCCTTTGCATTTACTTAAACATGTGGTCTATTTGGGGGAAAGTCCCATATGCAGCTAAGAAGAATGTGCATTCTGATGATGTGTGGGGTAGAACACTCTGTAGATATCTACCAAGTCCATTTGTTGAAAGGTTTGGTTCAGTTCTGATATTTCTTTACTGACTTTTCATCTAATTGACAGTGGATTATTGAGGTCCCCATTATAATTGCATTGATGTTTGTCTGATTTTTCATGTCCATTAATATTTGTTTTATATAGATGGATGTGCTGGTATTTGGTGAATATATATTTGATTATTATCTCTTCCTCTTGGATTGTTACCTTAACAAGTATGTGGTGACTTTATATGTCTCTTTGGATAATGATTTGAGATTCTCTTTGTCTGCAAATAGAATAGCTACCCCTACTTTTTTCTGAATTCCTGTCACATAGAGTATTGTTTTTCATCCTTTGACTTTCAGTCTGTGAATTTTTTCCTGCATTAAATGTGTTTATTGTATGCAGCACATTTTTGGTTTTTGATCCACTCTGCCAGTCAAAATGGTGAATTAATACCATCTACACTGATGGTTATAACTGATACCTACTGACTTATCCTTGTCATATTATTTTACTGTTGTTGGTTCCCTTTCTTTCTCCTCCATTTAGTTGCTTGTCTTGGCTGGTGGGTTCATTCTATTGGGGTTTATGGAATTGTAGTCTTTGCTGTTTCTTTCTAGAATACCCTCCAGAACATTTGAGGGTGCTGATTTGGTGACCATGAATTTCTTCAACTGTCCTTTATCATGGAAGTATCTTATTTCTCCATCAATTGTGAAATACACTTTTGCAGGATACATCAATCTGGGCTGGAGGTTGTTTTCTTTTAGGACTTGAAATACTTCACTCCATGCTCTCTCTGAATTAAGGGTTTGTATTAAGAAGTCTGTTTTCCTTTATAGATTATTTGCTTCTTTTCTCTAACAGCTTTTAATAGTGTTCTTGTGTTCAAATTCTTGAATCTTGACTATTATATGCCTTGGTGTAGAATTTTTTTGATAATGACTAACTGGAGTTTTATATGCCTCATTTATCTATCTGTCAAATTGTTTTTCCATGCTTGGGATGTTTTCTGCCATTACTTCTGTCAACAGGTTTTTATAACCTTTGCTCTATCTCCTGATTTTTCATTGATTCCAGTCAATTTTATATGATTCTTCTTTGCATCATCTAGCAGTTGTTGGGTTGATTTCTCATGGTCCCTTGCCATTTTTAAGAAGTCTTTCTTTTCAAGATGGCTAACTGCTTCTAGATCCTATATTCTTTCCTCACATTGGCTGATTCTGCTGCATATACTTTCAATAGAATTTTTAATCTTCTAGATATCTGTATGAATCTGTTTCATGGATTCCATTTCTTTCCTATGTTGGGCAATCATTGTTTCCATAATTTTCTTAAGCTTCTCTATTTTTTTATCTGTATTCACTCTAGATTCACTAACATTGTCCTTCATTATGGTCATCATCCCTTTATCTGAGAAATTATTTCTGATTAGTTTTTTTCTAGAGCTTCATTTTTCATCTGATTTGTCACTTCTTCTGTTACCATTTCAGAGAGTTCAGGTGCATGACTTTTAATTTGCTCCACCGCACAGCCCCCCGGGTTTGCTTTGGGCAAGCTGGAGATATAGGGTTGCACCTTGCTTCTTTGTCTTCTCATTTGCTATTTTTTAAAAAAAAAAATTCTGTGTTGATGCTTGTAAATTGTTTATGCTAGGTTGTTTTATTATTAGTATCAGGAACTCCTTAGTAAATGACTGCTTTCCAGAGATGTCTTCTAGGCATAGCTGGATTTTGGATTTTGAGTCTGTTCCAAGAACCTACCTCTTCAATTTATTAGGACTGAGAAGATGCCATCTATTTGGCCTTACCCCTGGTTCTTTGGTACTGGACCAAAGTATTATAATATTGTTTATTACATTCAGACAATCTTGGTCTTGGCATACAAGGAAAAATAACTAACCAGAACAATCATATCACCTTGGCTAAATTAGGCCAATCAGGCAAACTGTGGTAACTATTAATTTGCCATTTTTAACTATATGAATAAGATTTACAGTTATATCACAAAACCTAAAACAAACCAGCAATTTATATACAGATAATACACCCACAATTGAGCAATTTTACCCTCTGTGGAGAAATTTAAAAGAATATGGTGGAAAAAGTAGAGAAATAGAAGAAAAGAAAGAGATTAGAAGCAAGGTTGAAGGACGAAAGATTACCTAAGCTTTTGGAGACTGGTGAAGAAGACAGGAAGGAAATGAAGGAAGGAAGAAAAACAAGAAGGAAACAAAACTAAAAACAGTTGTTCACATGAAAAAACAAGAATATTCAATCAAATATTGTTTTAAAAACAAACAAAAAGGTAGCGATTTCTCTGTGATTTCAAGCCTGTGGTTATCTTTTGAGGTCTGCAGTTTTGTGATAGTGTCCACTCCGGGGTGTGTCTCTGCTGTCACTGGTAGACAAAAGAGGCAGACAGAGCCCAGATCTGTATTGTATGATCCCAGCAAACCTAAAGTAGGAATAGGGTGAGTTGCTGATTCAACTCCACAGAAGTTCAGGCTGATCCTGGTCTCAGGCTGTGGGCCTGTGATCCAAATTGCTCAGCCTGCAACACTATGGATGGGTCTCGCTGGCTTGATCTCAGCTTCCCAACCCTGGGCAACTCCCAGAGCTATGTTTTGCCCAGACACTGACAGCCCCAAGATGGAGCCAACTCACAGCTGCTCCAAGTCACAGGTTCAGCTGGCCTCACCTCAGAAATGGTAGCCAGTCAATAACCTTCCCCTGAGGACATTTGGAAAGGGGTCACTCACCAACTACTGCAACCCACCACATCCACTGATCTGCTCCACTGATATATTTCTCCATGGAGGCCTCTGAGATTCTCCACCACCACTGCACCTCTGTAGGCTTGAGTTTCCACACTCATGTCATGAGCCAGGACTTTGAAAGAATGCATAGTCTGCAAATGAACCAAAGGGAGAAAGCAGTTTGCCACCTCCTTGTTCTGCCTTGAAGTCTATCACCTCACTCTGTCCATGGGCTCCAATCCTCCTTTCAGAAATTTCCTGGGCCTTGGAGATCTAGTTACCTCCTTCTTCTCTTCCCCAAGTTGCTATACTCCTGCATTCGGTCTCCCTATCAGGCTGATTTGCCGCTGCTCATCTCTCCACCATCTTCCCAGATTTGGGTTGGTTTGATCAATTGATTTTTCTCCTCATTATGGATCATGTTGTCTTGCTTCTTTGTGTGCCTGGTAAATTTTAATTGGATGCTAGACATTGTGAATTTTACTTTGTTGGGTCCTGGGTATTCCTGTACCTTTCAAATATGCTTAAGTTTTATTCTGGGATGTGAATTATTAAAAAGATTTTGGTCTGTTTGAGGCTTCCTTTTAGAGCTTTGGTACATAGCATCAATGGATCTTTGTTTTTGTCTGATTCTCTCTATACTGAGCTAACACTGCCTAATTTCCTATGCACTGAGACTAACGGAAATAGAACTCTTACCAGTTCTGAAGGTTATTCTCTCTAGTCCTTTTGGGCAGCTCTTTCACTGAGTGCATATGAAGACTGGCCTGTTTTGACAATCTCCAACCCCTTCTCTCCCTGTGTAGATTCCTCCTCTGGCTTCTCACTGTGCACCCTAGCCACTTTGGTCTCCCCAAACTGCCACCTCTAGTACCTTAAGTTGACCAGGCCATTTTGTTTCCTTCACCCTGTACCAGAAACTGAAAACTGTCCTGGCAGCTGGCTGTGGCAGTCCAAGCTGGCCTTGTTGGTTTCTCATCTCTCAGTTACTATGATTCTGAGCTGTGCTGTGTGATGTCTGATGTTTGTGCATTTTTCCAATTTTCAATTTGCTTGAGCCCGGCCCGAGTGGCACAGGCACCGATCAGGACTCAATATGGACTGCCTTCTGGGGTCCTGAGCCCAGGACCTCGGAGGAGAACGAGAAGGGCCCCTCGCCCGAGCGGCACCGGCGTGCGGGCTTGGAATCAGGGACAACACTCCCCCACCCCCCCACCCACCGTGAGCAACCTGCTGTTTCAGAGGTCTGGCTGGATTGATAGCAACCAAGGAACATCAACCAACTTTTGTTTTGTAGATTTGGCCAGGCCTCTGGTCAGCAACCCAAGCATCTCTTTACAGTGGGCAATGTAGCAAGTATGGGGGATTCTCTTCTGCCTTGTCTTTTATTATTAATAAAATATAAAAAAAAAATTTGCTTGAGGCAGAAGGTGAACCCAGATCTGGCTGCACCACATAGTTGCAAGCATCAGAGTCTCTCCTGTCACCCTCAGGACTTTGCATATCCCTGTAAATGAAGGGGGACCCTGGACAGAGTCTGAGTTGGCCTGACTTGCTTAGGTGGTGGAAAAATTGAAAGCATAAAATGTGAAGAAATGAGCTGCAGTCCAAAATGCTTTGTAATTTACCTGTTCAATTTTCTGACTGTTGCCACTCTATGAAATGTGCCCTTGGGAAAGCCCAGGACAAGCTTCACTTGAAGGAGGTGCCAGAAATGAGAACTGAGAGTGAACAAGCAGAAGCTATGGGGCCCTCCTGGAGAGTCAGGGGCAGAATGTGCAGCTCCCCCAAAAGCAAGGATGTCTTCTCTTTGTGGCAACTGTCAGTATGTGTTTGCACAATAGGAGAAACAATGGAGAAGATACACCAGCTTGAATGGGCTCCACCTGCTCTTAAAGCTCTCCCAACCTCCAAAATCTCTACCATGATCCTAGACAATGAGAGCAATCCTCTGTGTAGTCCCAAAGAGACTGGCTCCTCCAAGTCAGCGTGAGATCTGGAGCAGAGGACATAGCACCCTAAGCCCTTCTGCAGTCTACTAATGCATCTTTAGTGCTTCTGCAGGGCACTCAGGCACTGCCATGCCCTCAGGGCAGGCTGTCTACTCAACAGTGTCCTGAGGCCTCATCGTTTGCCCTCCTTCCAGGCCATCAAAGAGATGTGGGAGTAGACACAGGGAAGTACACTATGAGCCTGACCACCACCAGCGTCCCCTGCACTGGCACCTTGAATACATGCAACCACCCCCAGGACTCTTCTCCACTTCATGATCTCCTCTTCTGTCTCCAGATCCATGTTGGACACAACACACATGAACTCTCCTCAGGACTCTGCCTGCAGGAACCGACAAGCCCACTCCTCCAGCGTCCTGCCCCACAAGTCTATGAGCTGCCAGGCTGGGCTAATGTTCGATCGCAAGATGTTCGTGGAGAATGCCTACAACTCAGGTGACTGCTATTCCTGGGGTTCAGCCATGAAAGGACAAGGGATCTAGATCCCACCACATCCTTCCAAAAGAAAAAGATCCAACAGTGAGGGACCTTGATATGGCAATGGGTGTGATGAACATATGAAACTTTCAGCAGAGATCCCTGCAGAACTCCCCTGGGATTGTTCATACTTCCTGAAACCATCCATAGTCCAAACGATGCCCATCTCCCACCACCTTCCACTCTCCTTCCATACCTCAGAACCTCTGTTGAGGCCTGGCCCATCCTTGGAATGCCTTCCCCTTCACTCAAACACCAAGGAGTGCTGGGTGACAGGATGCAGAGTGGAAGGATTGAAGAATGGATCTGTGGAAGCTGAGACAGATGGACAAATTTATGAATGGTTTGCTGGATAGATTTATGAGAGCCTAGGTCAGTGATGGCAAACCTTTTAGAGTTTTCAGTGATACAAACAGCCCACCACAACACCAGTACTGTAGGTTCACCACCACTGGTGTAGGTGGATGAATGTGTAGATCAATGCAAAAATGGACAAACAGGTGGATAGACAGATCGATAGACAAACATATGGATTAATGTGTGAGAAGAGAGACTGACGGGTAGGTGGATAGATGGATGATGGATAAATAGATGGATGAAAAGGTAAGTGGTTCAATGAATGGATGGAAATATGAATGGGAAAATAAGGATATTCAGACCTGTATGTATCCCTGCTTTTTATCCTATCTTAAACCCAGTCAGAGCCATTTAGACAGTGAGCAGGTCCAGGACTTCCCGCTGATCTAATTTTCCAGTCCTCATTTTCAGCTTACTCCTGGCCACTCCCATACCTACCTTTTCCTACCCATCCAACAGTTCTGCTCCAATGTGATGCTCCCCATAGCCCACTCACCCTCATACCTTCTTGCTACCTTCAGCCATCTGCTTCAAGATGCTCCGGGACATAAGCAGCTCAGAAATTCCCTACCTGCAGTTGGTCATCAAGAGGCTCAGGAATATGGCTCAGAGGTCCCCCAACTTGGTGATGGAAACCATCCACAACTACTTCACAGACAACCCACAGGTGGAAGCTGATGGGGTTTTTGGGGAGCAGAGGGGAGGAAATGACTCCAAGTTGGGCTCAAATCCTGGATTCTATATAGAGCAGCTGCATGATTTGGAGCAAGTCTCAGTCTTCTATATTCCAAGTGGGCCAGAGAGGAAGGGAGGAAAGCAGACCACCATATGTTGACTACACTCAGAACAAACACAGGAGGTAGATATGATCCTCATAGATGGGGAGACTAAGGCTTATGGAAGGGAAAGGATTTGCCAAATGTCACAGAGCCAGTAAGTGGCAGAAATGGATGGATGGATGGATGGATGGATGGATGGATGGATGGATTTAGAGGTGGGTTTTGTCGGGAGAACGTCTGCCTAAGTGTTACAAAATGAAATGAATGAATGAGTGATCTGACTTTGAAGATGGAATTTTTTAAACTGCCAGAGCAGTTCCCTAAAGACAGAGAGAAATTTTTGTCCTTTGTGACCCCTGCATCATTGGTTTAATACCTTCACAGAGCAATATTTACTAAGGGTTATTGAGTGAATGGTCAAAAGCAGCTTCCTGTGATTTTCCCCTATGGCCTCTTCATACACCCTCCCACCCATGCTCCCACAGACATGTGCTGCATGGTCAGACCCAACCATTCCAGTGTCCCTTCTGCCACCCACAGATCTCTAGCCGGCACAAGTTTCGGCTCTTCCAGGTCCTAGAGAATGTCATCAAAGCCAGTGACTGCCTGGAGGAGCCCTGGAGGAGAAGCTTCATGCAGCTGGCCCTGGATAACATGACCAAATCCACGGTGGGCCCCTACCCTACCCCTGCAAGACAGCCAGTCCCTAGGCCTTTGGGTTTGCAGGCAGCTGCCCAGGACTCCAAATGGTGAGGGTGTGCTAGCCTTGTGGTCTGCCAGGCATTCTCTCTCTTCCTAACATCCTCGCCACATGCCCCTTCAGAGGGACAGTTTCGGGCACTCCCCAGAAAAGGCATTTGAGACCCAAGAGGAAGTCTTAGTCTAAGGCCACAGGGCCTCTAAGTGGAGGCAGAAGTCCAGCTGCAGCTCTTCCTCCTGCAGGAGGCCCTCCTTGAGGTGGGCCCAGGTGTCCCTGCCAACCACTACCCTTACCATCCTTTTGCTGCTACCTAGAGGCCAGCTCTGGAAAGCTGCCTTCCAGTTTAACCCATTCCCCAGGCTGTAATCCAGCCTTGGGCTCCCCAGCTTGGCCATGAACTGCCCCCCCACACATTGACCCCTATCCTCAACCAGGCCAGTAGTCAGGTTGCTTGCTCTCCACAGGCTGGCCAACAATCTCTGTGGCTGCCCCTGGGGGACCAGAGGCAGGTGGTTGCATTTAGACCCACTAGCCCTGGCAGCCCCTGTGTACTACTCAGTTGTGACAAGGCTCGTTTCACCCTCCGTCTTGTGTGGGTCACCTGGAAGGCTAATGCCATGAAGTAAGGATTTTAGTACCAACCCTTCACCCAGAAATGAGCAACACAGCATGCCATGTAGGGCCATGAGGTGCCTGCAAGGTGGGGACAGACAGGGGAACCACTAGGGACTGTGCCTCTAAGACTGCAGCTATGAGAAGTAGCAAGTGGAAATGACCCCTGGGTCACTGAGCGGACACAAGCCAGGCAGGTCCGTGGTTGGTGAATTATAATTGTGACAGACTATTTGCATACATGCCAAGGTACAATGTTGATGTTTCCTCTGCTCTGTGTACAGCAGATTTAGGAGAGGTTGTTCAGAATAACATGTCAAATGGCCAGTTCAGCGTCCAAAGGCATGTTCAAAACACCCTCACTCTTAAGAAACCCTTATAGCCATACTTTCAATAAGCTGGAAATGACATGTCAACTTAATACAGTGATTCAAAGTGCATCAGAGGGAGCGTAGGGTACAGGGACCTTAGACACCTCCACATTCAAATGTCACTGAAGGCAAGCAACCCTGCAGTGCCTCTCTGCACCAACAGCCACCACAGGGTGGAAAGGAGTAGCGCTCTGCATCAGAGCCAGAGCAAAATACAAGTGTACTTCCTGAGAAAGTGTGGGTCACCAAAACACAGGGCTAGCCCCAGGCACAAGTGGTCCCTTCCTGCCAGAGCATGACCCTTGGGAGACAGGGCATCTTACAGGACCCAGAAAGTCCCAGGGAACTGTCAGCAGACTCTATCTTACAGCAGCTGGCATGCTGATTCCACAGGCAGAGAGCCCTAGGGCAAGAACAGCCTCTGATTTTAAATGCATGGTGACAAAGAATGAAAGGATGATATGTTGTCATGAACTGCCAGGAGCCAGGGAGGGGAGAGGTGATGTCAGATGGGGGCTCTCAGACAGGTGTCTTGAGGATAGGAGACAGTGGGCCCCAGAAACAGACCAGGTTCTGAATAAACAAGCAAGCAGGAACAGCAGCCCAGGCAGGGGCACAGCGTGCCCAAGGCTTCAAAGTAGAAAGGAACCACAAGGGACTGTGCCTCTAAGACTATAGGTATGGAAAATAATAAGTGGTAATGGGCCCTGGGCCACTGAGAGGAAACAGGTCAGACAGTTCCAGCATGTCCTGAAACTGCTGGAGAACAAAGAATGTGGGGAGTTATGGATACAGGGTTCCTCAGCCTCTGTCTTCCATCCAAATAAATGGGCTGATCACAGCTGCCTGGCCTGACAAAGCAGATACACATCTGCACAGACACAGTGCTACAAAAGCCTGCTCTGATTTTTGGACACCTGCCCCCACCCCAGGAGCTGGAAGACACTTACCAGGATGCAGCCAGCAATGTTCTGGTGGCCATCTGCAGGCACTCGTGGCAGGCAGTGGCACAGCACCTGGAGACAGAGCTCTTGACTGGCATCTTCCCACACCGCAGCCTCTTCTACTTGATGGGTGTTCTGTCCTCCCATGGTAGGTCCTGCCCACAGGACAAGAGGGGGGGGAGTCAAGGGGAGATCCTAGGCCTACAGAGCACCAGAGTCCACAGCAGTGATGTCACTGTGTGTGGGTAGCAACAAGTTGCCACCTCTTGCCAGGGAGTCCACTGTGCTGCCACCAACCTGACTAATGCACCTGCTCTCGGTAACCAGGACAGAGCCCAGAGAGGGCAATGGCCAACTAAAGGTCATCAGAGAGGACATCCAAGATGAGCCAGTCTGGAACAATAGGGGTAGGGCTCACTTGGAAAGAGCCTCTGAAGAGCGGGTGGATAGCCAGCAGGGTCAGCAGGAGGAGGTTGGATAGGTCTGCACTCTAAGGCCTGAAGCCAGCAGTACCTGGCTTGGCTTGGCCTTGCGCCCCTCCCCTGGAATTGACAGGCTGGGCAGGAGGTCTCTGCACACAGGGGGCCCCCAAAACAGCCCTTCCCTCTAAGGTAGGATTCCCAAAATTCCTGAACATGTTTTGGACTCTCAGAGCACCCCTCCTGTACCTCCACCCACTCCTCAAGCTTGCCTGGGAGGACCCCAAGGCACAGAGAAGAAACAGTCTGCCTGAGTTCACCCAGCAAGGGGGCAGGGCCATCATTCCAGTCCAGCTGTCTGGGTCCTGAGCCCAATCCCAGCCTATGTTGTCCTGCTAACCAGGCCAGGCTGAGGCAGGACAGTGTCACCCTGACTCAGTCAGTGTCTGAGGGACGGGGAGAAGGGTCGTGGGGTTCACCCCTGGCCGTGTGCATCAGTACTGGTCATATAGCCCATCCCTCTCCCGCAGAGGAACTACTCAACAAGGAAGACAGGGCGCACTGGGAGGAACTGCTGGCCCAGGTAGGGACACCAGCGGGAGAGGCAACAGCCAGCATGGGGCACCTGCTGCAACCCAGAGGTGGAGGGAAGAAAGGAAAAAGAGGGAGGGGGGGAAGGGAGCAGGGTGGCAGGGAGGGCCTCCACTTTCCAGATGAGCCAGCAGCATCCAGGATGAGGCAACCTGGTCACAGGAGGAGTTGGAGTTTGGCCTTGGTCTCTAGTTGCCTGGCACAGAGCAGGTAGCCAACACACACCACCCCTCTCACCCATCTTGGGAGAGATAGAAAGGATGCAGGGCCAGAGCTGAGGCCAGGGACAAAAGGAGACATGCTGGGGTGGACTGAGGATGCCATAACCAAGAGACAGAGTCCCATCTCTGACACGCATGGGGTGAGGAGTTGATATTTCTGAGAGAAGGATCATAGGGCCCTGACAGACCTGGGTTCACATCCTGGACCAGCCTACCATAGTATGTGCCTGGGGTGACCTCCTTTACTTCTCTGTGCCTTCATTTCCTCATCTGTTAAATCTCCCCAAGAGATAAAAGTCCTTTTCTTGAATAGTCATGAGGACAGTAGGCACTAATCCCCAAAAAGGGTCTGCACAGAGGGACACAGGAAGCCCTTGGGGAAAGGAAGTCGTGTCATCGTAGTGAAGCAGCAGCAGCAGAATAGCAGGAACTGAGGACAAGTGAATAAAAGAGAAGAACTGAGCAGCACAAGTAATCAAATTGACA
This sequence comes from Dasyprocta punctata, assembly GCA_004363535.1. Taxonomy (NCBI): domain Eukaryota; kingdom Metazoa; phylum Chordata; class Mammalia; order Rodentia; family Dasyproctidae; genus Dasyprocta; species Dasyprocta punctata. The sequence goes on from RJWM01001771.1 coordinate 19,288, forward strand.
TTCCTTTCCATGCAAACAGGACATTGCCAGGCCAGACCACATGCTCGGCCTTCAAGTTTCGATAAATTTAAAAGGACTAAAGTCAGAGTACATTCTCTGATAAAAACGTAAATTAGAGGTCAATACTAAAATCTATCTGAAAAACCTACAAATTCCTAGAAATTAAACAACACTGCTAAATAACCCTTAAGTCAAAGAAGAACTCACAAAGAAAAGTATGAAATATTCCGAATTGAATGTAGTGAACAATACAACAAGCAAACATTTGTAAGATACAACAAAAAGCAATACTTAGAATGAAATTCGAAAGACTGGGGATATAGCTCAGCAGCATAAGCGCCTGCCTGGAAACTGCAAGGTCATGAGTTCAATCCCTGGTACAAAAAAAAGAAAAAAAGAATGGAATTTGTACTAATGCCCACATTAGAAAAGAAGGAAAGTATAAAATGAATTATTTAAACCTTCATTTATAAAAGCCACCTGAGGAGAGCAAATTTAACCCAAAATAAGCAGAAAGAAGGAAATAGCAAAAACTAGATCAGAAATCAAAGAATTTTAAAAAGGAGCAGCTAATCAAAAATGAATCAAGCCAAAAGTAAATTCATCAAAAACTCAATAAGTTGATAAACCTCTCATTGATCAAAAGAAAAACTCAAAATACCAATTTCAGATAGGAATAATGCATGCTATTAAAAATTCTTTAGGCAATAAAGGATAGTAATGAAAGATGATTTCAATAAATTGGACAAATTAGATTGAATAGAAAAATTCCCTGAGAAGCACAGATTATCAAATTGACAGGAGAAGAAACAGAAAATCTGAAGTAGTCCTATATCTACTAAAGAAACTGGAATAGTGATTGACTCCTTTCTGCTACTGAATCAGGCCCATATTTTCTATCATGCAATGAGCCACACTCTGAAATGATGAGTTTTGCAAGATCAAGTTTATTCACCAGGCAGCCATGTATGAAGATGGACACTAGGTCTGAACCTCTCCTCCTGAGGACGGGTCTGGGGATATAAATGGGCTAAGTCTGGGGAAAGATGAAGGCATTAGACTTCACCAATCATTGCATTGTGACCCTCCATGTCACAGGTGTCATCTGTAGTCAATTAAAGGCAAGTGATTATAAGCAGGTGAAACCTAGCAGGTTTATTCAGGAAGCAAGAGCAGGTGGTATATCCAGGATTTCCTTCACCTTCATTCCAACCAAGAAAACTCCAAGCCCAGACACTTCACTGGTGAATTCTCTCAAATAGTTAAGGAAGAAAGAACCCCACTTCTGCACAAATCTGTCAAGAATACAGGAGAAAAGGACACTTTTCAAGTCATTTGATAAGGTCAGCACAGTCCTGTACCAAAACCAAGGACATGACAAGAAAACCACAGATCTATGACTTTCATTTAAGATAGACTCAAAAGCTTTTATTAAAATACTAGCAATTGAGCAAAAGGATAATAGACGATGATCAAGCAGGATTCATCAAGGGACATGTAGCCAGTTTAATACTTGAAAAGCAATAAATGTACTTCAACACATTAACATAATAAAGTAGAAATTATGAATATATTTATGAAAACTATGAAGAAAGGGTATTTGGCAAAATGTGATACTTATCTGGGAACAGGGGTAAACATCTGTAATCTTAGCTACACAGGTAGCTGAATCAGGAGGATCAGGAGGATTTTTAAAAATTCAATACTTACCAGTGCTAAAAATCTCTCTAATAAGCTAGAGGTAGAAAGAAGCTGACCCAAACTGACAAGCACAGCTAAGCCTGCAGCTAACATGCTTCCTGATGAAAGATTAAATGTCTTCCCACTAAGATCAGAAATAAGGTAGAAACATCTACTCTTTCTATTTTCTGTCATCCTTAAACAGCTAATCCAATAGGGGAAGAAAGAGAGGAGCAGACATTAACTGAAAAACAGATACAACTGAAAAAATGAAACTGTCCTTGCAGACAGGATGACTGCACATAAAGAAAATATTATAGTCTTTAAAATGCTAGAACTGATGGTCACCAGTAGTCAAGTTTAGCAAGATCTCAGGACATAAGATAAGTATAAAAAAAATTGAATATCTATTTACTAGTAACAAGCAATTGGAATATTGCTTTTTTAATGACACAGAATCATGAAAGATATGAAAGACTCAAAGAAAGATAAATGCCACAAAATACATGCAAAGTCTTGACAAAGTTTTACAAACATATATGTGGATATAAAAGCTCTTAAACAAGAAAAATTAAAACTGTTAAGATGGTAACTCTCACAAAAATGACTTACAAATTGAATACAACACCAACCAAAATCCTAGAAGATTTTATTGTAGAATTTAAGCTACAGATTGAATGTTATAAGAAAATTTCAAGAGACCTAGAATATTTTTTAAAAAATAATCTTGAAAAGGAATAGTTACAAGAACCTCACTGCTTTGATTTCAAGACTTAGTAGAAGACTAAATAAAATAATATAGTAAAAGACTGTTGACTAACTATAAGGTATAGTAAACAGGAGGATGAAACACTGGCATAGAATCTTAGTTACTTTCCTCATCTCTGAGACACAACACCCAATGCCCAAAAATTAAAGGAGGAGAGGTCTATTTTGGTTCATGTTTTCAGTCCATAGTCACATGGTTCTAAGGCAGGAAGGGCAAGGTTGAAGGGCCTGATGGAGGAAAACTGCTCAGACCATGGCAGGACGGAAGCAGAAAGAGAAGCAAGGAGCTGGGAAGGAAGAGTCAACCTCCAAGGTCCACCCCCAATAACCCACCTCTTCCAACCAGACCCCTGACAGCAAGTCAGCAATATCACCCCCATGATTCAATCACCTTCCAAAAGTCCTACCTCTGAGTGCAGGAGGCCTTTGGGGGACATTCTTTGTCTAAACCATAAGATACAGGATAGGTTAAACAAATAAATCAAAGAAACAGAGCAGAAAGTCCAGGGTACAATTACACTTACACATTCCAATGATTTTTAAAGGTATTAAAACAATTCAGTGGGGAAAGGAAAATCACCTTGGCAATAAGTGACAGAAAAAAAAAACTGCCCTTCCTTTCACATTTTATTTTATACTAGTTTTGCTCAACAAACTTCTTTAAATATTTATTATCATATTTATCAATCTTTTAAGATTTTGGGATTTGGGTTCATAGTACAACAGGAATCTCCCATACCTCTCTTGGGGACAAAAATCTGACACTTACTGAAATAGAGAATCTAGGAATGTTGGAAATACAAAGACCTGATAGTCATTACAAAATTATGTGATGTTAGGATCACAACTTTCAGAAACCTGTTTTTTGAAAAGATGTGCCATTCATTCATTTAATCTGTCTTCATTGATTAGGAAGCATTAATACAGCATCCACCATATGCTGGGCATGATGCAGGTGCCGGAGACACAGGGCAAACAAAACAGATCAAGTCCTGCCTCCTAGCACCCACCCTGCAGAGGAGCTGCCTTCAATCAACACGGCACCTGCCATATCTGAGACCCTGTTCTGTGCTAGGGACATGGCCAGGATTCCTTTCTGTAATCTCCTAGCCCCTGATTTTCCTGCCTTACCTGAACACATCTGGAGTCCCCTTGAGGAATGTGTTCCTTGTCCCTGAGGGCCATCAAACAAATAAGAGAGCTGGATCCTAGAGAATCAGAGGAGAGGGCAAGTGGATGATAGAGTAGGGCCTGGGGTGTCGGGGAGCAACCTGGCAGAGGGTACAGGGAGAGATGGTTCCAGGCCCGCCCGCCCTCATCTGCTAACAGATAATTCTCAAGTCAGTCAAGTTCCTGAACATGGACCTGTGGTCCAAGGAGTTGCTGGAGGCCCTCACCAAACCCAGCCAGACTCCACAGGACAATCTCCCAGAGAAGGTGGGTCTTGCTACCCTGGATAGCCCCTGATCAACATGCAGGCTCAAAGTTCTATCCCCAAATGCCCAGGGCCCTAGAGAGAAGTTGGTGGGTCTGACCAGACCAGGAGCTGGCCCTGGGCAGCAGACTCTAAACTACACACTGCTGTACCACCAGGCAGGGTGGGGAGGGTGACTGGAGGGCCCAGGAGTCTGAAGGACCATAGTAGGGAGGCTTCTTGGAAGAGGTGGGGGGCCAGGACACATGGGTCCAGCTAAGGACAAGACACTGACCTTATCACCAGGCTTTCCTGTTCGCCTACTACGGACTGATCCTGCAAGCAGCAGAGGACAGCGCCATGGTCAAGACACACCTGCAAGCCCTCCTGGAAACATCCCACCAGTGGCCCAAGCAGAGGGAGGTGAGGACTCAGTCCCCCTTGGCCCTACAACTTCCTGGCCATGACCACAGGCTTAGCCTGTGTCTTAGTTACTTTTCTCTCATTGCCGAGACAAAGTACCTGACACCCAAAATTAGGGAAGGAAAAGTTTATTCTTACAGTTTCTTGTGAATTTCAGTCCATACTTAGTTGGCTCCAAGGCAGCATGGCGTGGCGGGGCAGCCATTCATGGCATCTGCAACAGCAATCGCGAGGAGGGCTGGGGAGAGCAAGAGGGCAGAAGTGCGGAAACAAGCAAGAGGAAGACCTGCCTCCTTTACACTGTATCTCAGCTCCACCCCTGGGCAGGTGTAGCACTCATATCACTAATCCCGGTGCTAGACAACAAACGACAACATGCGCCAGACTCAGACCCATCAAAAGTATATGAGGATTTGGGGGTACATAGTATATCACCCAATACAGCCTGACCCTAGTCACAACATGAGCCCTGACCCAGTTCTAGATTAATCCCTCATCGGGGTCTTCTTCCTCCACCACCATACATCCCTTCAATCCTACTCTGGAACAGGTCTATCCAGAGTTGGTACAAGGAAAACCAGCAGCCAGGACTCCCACTCTGCCTCCTGTCTCCCCACATTCTGCCCACCAGACCCCATAAGAGACCCCCATTGGGCTAGGCACAGAGTTGCATGTCCTAAAGAGCTTGTGGTTGGGAGATGAATGCCCTGTGATCTTGGACAAGAACCCTCTCCCTTCTGATGGGCCAAGTGAGAGGCCCAGTCCAGTCCTGTAGTTTCAGGGTCCCCTCCTCAGTGGCACTGGACCATCTCCAACAGGGAATCGCACTCACTGTGGGGCTGGCTGCAACCCACCATTTGGATGACGTCTGGGCCGTATTGGACCAGTTTGGCCGAAGCAGGCCAGTCAAGTGGACTCTCCAAAGCCCCACCCCAAAGGTACCAGAGCTGCCAGACTGGGATCCCAGGTTTGGAGTCAAGAGTGTGGGGTTGGTTCTGTGGGTTCTGATTCCAGTCCCACCTGTGCCTCCACCTAGAGTGTGAGACCCCATGCTTCAGTTTACTTCTTCTAAGCAGGATTCACCCTGCCTGACCTGTTGGGGACAGAAATGGGCCATGGTCATAGAAAGCCTAGCACATGAGAAGCCAGTTGTGTTGTGACAGGCAGTGTCAGGTTGTAGGTTGGCTTTGGGGCACATGGCTCATCTGAGACATGAGACAGAGCCAGAGAGCACCCTGCCTCTAGCTCTCTGTGCTCCATATGACTCCTACAGGTTGTGAGGCTTCCCCAATGCCTTCCAGGCTGCTCCACTAACCTGCAGCCCAGGGACAGTCAGTGACTCCTGAGGTCTGCAGCTGGACCAAGCCCATGTCCCAGGCCTACAGAGGGTGCCTTTACTGAGGGAATGGTGCCATGATGGTCCTTAGGCCATATCTGTCCCCTATTCCCTGAGTCTCACCCATTGGAGAACCACTGAATGCCATATTGCCATCTCTCTGGATAGAGGCACAAAGGCTTCCAGGCCCCCAGCAACCCAATGGGATGCAATACACCTGATGCTGCCTGTCCAGCAGGGTAGGCTTCTGGCAGGAACTGTCACAGCAGTAGACCTGGAATCTGCCAGTCCCAGAAGAGTCAAGCCTCTGTACGCAGCCCTATGTGGCTCCCCCATGCCCATTCCAACCCCTCAAAGAGCCAATGCCATCTCCTCCTTTCCTGAGGTAACCTGAGGCTCCCCTGGGATGCTCTGCCTCTAGCACCCTGGTAGGACCTAGGGTACCTCCTTTCCCACTCCCCCAGAAGAGGGCTCCAGCAGGGCCTGACATCCCCTAACTGCCACTCCCCAGAGCCAGAGTTTGGAGGACCTGCAGTGGAAATGGGCAAGCAGCACCATCCTCCTCGCCTATGGTCAGATGGCAGCCAAGGCCAAGACCCACATCCTTCCGTGGGTGGACAACATCTTGTCTAGGATGATCTTCTACTTCCACTACAGCTCCTGGGTATGGCAGGCTACCATTCCCAAACCCACACTCTTCAGGAGAGAGTTAGGTCTCCAGGCCAACATCACCACCACCACCAACAACAACCCACCGAGAATGGTAGAGACAGAGAAATTTAGAGGCAGGCAGCCCACCTCCTGCTCTCCCCTAGAGGCGATCCAGGCCTGGCTTCCTGTTTGATTCCCCCCTCCTCCCTCATGGTCTTCCAAACATACTCTGGCTTTCATGAGGACCCAGTTCCACTGCACAAAGCAGACTTTCACTTTGGGGTGGATCTGGGCACTGAGAGGGCAGAGGGACATCTGTGTGACTCTGCACCCATGCCTCCAACTTAAGGAGCAGTGAAGGGTGGCACCAACTGCTACCTAGTGGCTGCCTCACTGAGACTTTCACAGACATCTCCTGGGTGTTTGAACATTGTCACTTCATTCACACTTAACACCTCATTGATAGGGAATCCAGTTGGCAGTCTCTACTGTGCTTTTCAGCCACTACCCTGCAACCCTAACCCTAACCCTCACCATTTCCACCTGGTTTCTTGCCCTCTCCATTGCATTCTTGGCTTCTCTGTCCCCTTTGTCCCCTGTTCAGGATGAAACCCTCAAGCAGAGTTTCCTCTTAGCCGTCATGATGCTGGTGGAGGCTATCAGCCGAAGTGAGGGCGCCCACAGCTATGAGTTCTCCCAGACCTCCCAGCTGCTCGACTGTCTGATAGTGAGTGCCTGACCTCCCTCTCAGACCAGCACCTTCTTTGGCAAGAAGGGCCTCCTCCTCCATACTAGCATCTGTCAGAGCTGCAGAAGGTGTGGGGTGGGTTGCAGAGTAGGTCCGCACCCCTCACAAGCCTTTGCACCTGGAAACACTCCGTGTCCCTGGCCACTTGATGCTTCAGGGGCCCCTACTTGGCCAGTCCATCCTCACAGACAATATCACAGAGGCCCAGAAAGGCCAGAGCTGTCTGTCCTGCACCTGTTGACATGGACCCCAGACCAGGTTAAGGATTCGACCTTCAGGGAATCTCCAGGCAGTGGAGTCACACAGGAGGGGCTGGGCAATAGTGATGGGAGCACTGATAGGACAGCCTGTCCCCTCCCAACTGGACCACCAACTCTGAGATTCCACACCTCACTTCACACAGAACACACATGTAAGGCCACCATTCTTGTGCTCTGATAAGCTCAGAGCAATCTGGAGACTTGCCCGTGTCACACAACTGGCAGGCAGGACGGGGACTCAGGTCTGCCATGTCTGACTGCAGAGGCCATGCTCTGGGTCTCTAAGCAGGGTCCAGACCCTAGAGGGACCTGTGGGTCCCAGGGCTGCTGGGCACTGAGGTCTTGAGATGGGAATGAGACCCAGCATCAGTGGGATGGGCCAGACCCGAGTGGCTCAAACTTCATGGTGGATTTGCAGGTTCTAATGGAAAAGGAGTCCCCGTGTGTACTGTGCACCACCAGCCGCCAGCAGGTCATCCACATTGCTGCCAAGCTCTGGTAGGGCCCCAGCCCCACGCAGGGCTTTCCACCAGGTTTCTGGGGGTTGTGCGGCAGTGCAGAAGTGTTGCAGGGCACCATGATACAAGCCTGTAATCCCGGCAGTACTGGGACGCTGAGGCAGGAGGACAATAAATTTAAACTCTGCCTGGGCAACTTAGTGACTTAGACACGAAGTCAGAATAAAAAAGTTAGAGATGTAGCGCAGTGGTAGAAGGTTTGCCTAGCATGCACAATACCCTGAGTTCAATTCCCAGCACCAAAAAAAGAAATTAAGGCCTTGTTGGCTCAGGACTTGGGGCCTGAGCCAGTACAAGCAGAATGGATTTGGGGCAGGAGGCCTATGAAGGCTCAAACATTTGACGTGGGCATGGCCCCTCCCCAGGGTGACCTGATACACCAGCTGCTCAGGGTGAAAGCGGCCATTCACAGCAAGATGCCAGCACAGGCAGGATCTGGGGGTGGGGAGTGGGACCCACAAAGGGAAACTGACTCTAGACCCCATCCAACTCCAGGAAAGGGAGGGAGGTTAGAGTCCAGGGGCTCAGGGACCCCTGGGTCAAGGAGCAGGCCCCACATCAGTCCTCCACCTGCAGATGGTGAGGGGAGACCAGGTGAGGAGGAAGTGGAGGTCCAATGAGTTCAGAGTTGTCTGTGCTTGGCTGCACAGAGGACAGACAGAGAGTGGGCAGCCCCGTGGGCCTGGGCAGGATGGCGAGCAGAACAGGGCAAGCAGCCATCCCAAGACTGGGTCAACCCACCCAAAGCTTGACCTCTCCCAGCCTCATTTACTAATTCATCCATTGTGCACACAGCTACTGAGCACCCATCATGTTTCAGGGCCCCTGCTACAAGCTAACAGAGAACAGCCCTGTTCCCTGAAAGCTGACTCTCAGGGTATAGACCACACATATCAGGGCTGATGAAGACACTAGAGGAACCTGCAGTAGGGAGGTGAGACTCGGAGGGGATGCAAAACCTTCAGGAGCTGAGGACCACATAAGACCCAAGCTTGGGTCAATGGAACTGATGGGCTATTGACTGAGTATTGATTGAATACTCCCATGAGCCTCATGCCCTACTGGGCTCCAAGACATAGCTGGAAGCTGAGATAGCTTGCCCTGAAAGAGGACTTTTGAACAAAGTCCCAGAAGGGCAAGAGAGTAAACCCTGCATGTGCTTAGCTAAATAGCACACACAAAGGCCCTATGGCTGCCATACCCTTGGTGGCCAGACGGCCAGCAAGGGGACTAATGAGGGATGTCTACACAGGTCTTTTTAGGAGGCAGAAACCTCTAAGGTCTGCAGTGTTGGAAGCAGCTGCCAGGGGATGCCCTGAATCCCACCTGTTTCAGGCTTGCTTACAGCACCTTCCATTCCCCACCCTCAGGCTCCTGCCCTCTCTTCCCAACAGTGAGCTGAGGCCACCCATAGACAAAGACAGGAAGTCACGGCTCCTGTCCACCTGCTTCCGCAGCATATTTGCCTTGCCCGTGATGGACACTCTGGAGAAACATACCTGCCTCTTCTTGGAGCCACCCAATATTCAGGTGCCAGTCCCCTCACCTGCAGTGCCCAGGGGCCTCATGGGCAGGGCATTGGGCTCCACCTTCTGCTAACACCTGGCCGGGGGACAGCCTGCATGAAGGGCCCCTGACCACGCCTCAGCCAGGGCTGGGGCCCTAAGCAGTTTCCTAACTATCCTGGGCTTCCATTTGCCCACTTGTGAAATGGGGAGGGTAATAGAGCCACGGTCCTGAGCCAGAGGGCTGAAGTGAGAGTCTGGGTATGCTCTCCTGGTGCAGGGCACTCTGCAAACAGGGATGCAAACGACCTCCCTGCCAATCCTGAGCAGGGCCACCCCAGCGCCGGCCACCCTGCCAGCCTTGACTGGGGGGTTGTGTGGCAGGGTCAGGTTTGCATTTTCCTCTGAGAGCCCCAGCAGGCTAAGAGAGAAGCACAGAGAAACGGATGAGTTCCCCAGCCTTGCAGGGATCCCAGAGTCCCAAGTCAGCCACTAAGTCTTGGGCACCTGGAAAGAGTCACCTTTCCAGAAGTGGGGCTGTCTCACCACACAGCTACTTAAACCTCTCCTGCCCCTCGCAGGCTTCCGCCAGCTCACCCTGCTGCTGTACCTAGGCTGGAGGAAGGCGCTCTGTTTTCTATTGCTCAGGCCCTGGCTCCCAACGCCTGTCCTTTCTCATTGCCACCACAAGGGGGCACACGTGGCCCAAGGGCACAGTCAGTGCTGAGTGTCCCTGGCTAAGGGGAGGAGGTTAAGGAGTGTCTCTGTGGACACTTCCTGGCAGTGACCAGAGGGCGAGGAAGCCCACTCAGAGGAATAAGGCTGGCTGGTGGGAGAGTCAGAGTTTGAGTCCCACCCCAGTGCCCCAGGACATTGCTCGATCCCCAAGGCTGGGTCCAGACTAAAACCCACAGCAAGCCCTCTGGATGGGACAGTGACAGAGCAGGGTCCCCTGGGCTCAAGGAACACCACAGGCACAGCTCTCCAGAAGGGAAGCATATACCGCAAGCCCAAACCCATGGGCATCAGAGAGCCCATGACCAGGAGATTCCATGACCATGCACCAGCCGCCCTGCCAGCCTTGACTGGTGGGCTGGCACTGGGGGTTGACACTGGAGCTGGGGGTGCTGGGCTGGGCTGGGCTCTTGTTCAGTTCTATCCCATCTGGCATGTGGGGCTGGCTTCTACCATTCTCACAAAGGAAGTGATTCTAGCACTCCAGGGTACCCAGCCAGCTAGTGTCCAGTGACTCATTGGCTCCTGGCGCCCCTGTGGTGAGGACAATTTCTGTGACCCTTTGCTCTATGAACATGCCCAGCAAGCAAAGCAGTTAAGTTATTGGGAATCTGGTGCAAGCCCTAGAAACCAGAGCCAGCTGCGTAATTTGATGGGCCCAATGCAAAATGAAAACCAGGGTCTGTTTAAAACTTCAGGACAGCAATGGCAGACCATCACAGCTAGCACAGGTCACCCACCAAGGAGGTCAGCCAGCTGAGGATGAGTTCTCCTGGTTGCCAAAAGCCTGTGCTCCCGGGTAGTCCTGGCCAGCCTCCCTGCCCCATCTCCGGGTCTGGGGCGGGTCCCCTCCTGAGCCAGCGTGAACTCTCATGGCAAGGGCCTGACCTGGGGTGTGTAGGGACTGAGCACCACCCACGTGCTGGGGCCCCCATCCGCTTGCCCCCAGGCTTGGCTGACACCCCACCCCACCCCCCACAGACCCTGTACAGCCAGACAGTGGAGGCGCTGGACCACATGCTGCAGAGTTTCATCACGCAGAGCCCCACGACCAGTGAACTGCAATTCCTGCTGTTGGTAAGTGCTGGTGGGTCACCCCGGGGCTGGGAGCAAGGGGTTCTCAGCCCTGGGCAGAGCCCAAAGGAGGCATCCCAGAGGACACAGAGCCTGCCCAGGACACTTATAGATCACAGTGGTTTGTGGCAACTGGAAGGTAGGGGGTGGCAGCCTGGCTGGAAGGAGTATGGCCCTCCCCTCGCTCCTCCAAAGAGAACCCCTGCAGTAGTGTCCCCAAGCACTCCAGCCTGAGGCCTCCACTCTCCACTGTGCTCCAGGAGTCCCGCCTGACAGAAGGGAAGTCAGTCAGTAGGCAGTGGCGACCCAGAGTCCCAGCCCAGAGGGAATGTTGGCTCTGTCCACAGAGTCAGAGACCAAGGCCGGCGGCACTTCACCGAGGAGCCCTGGATGAGGACCTTGGCAGTCCCTGGGTAGGGCAGAGCCCCACAGGCAGACAGCACGACAGGGATAAAATAAGTGCACTCATTTGGCCATGGTGGAGGGAGGTGGATGACCAGGCAGGATGCGGTGGTTAGAATGAGGGTCAGGTCAGCAGACTTTCCAGCTTACCAAGAAGCCAGGCTGAAGCCAGGCCTGGTAGTGCATGCCTGTAATCCCAGCTACTCCAGAGGCTGAAGCAGGAGGATTGCAAATTGGAGGGCACCCTGGGTAACTTAGTGAGACCCCATCCAAAATAAAATTTTTAAAGGAGTGGGAGTATAGTGTTTACCTAGCATACAGAAGGTCCTGGGTTCAGGTTCTAGTACAGGGGAAGGGGAAGAGGGAGGAGAAGGAGATGGAAAAAGAGAGGAGGAGGAGAGGAGGAAGAGGAGGGGAGGAAAGGGGGTAAAGAAGGGGGAGGGAAGGGAGAGGAAGAGAGAAAAAGTAGAGGGAGGGGAGGAGGAAAAGAGGAACAGGAGGGGAATCAGGGGCCCCCAACTTGGATGCATAGAGAGAAGTTAAGAGCCATTGTGAGCAGCCTCGGGAGCAAGGCACCATGCCATCCCCTAAATGTACCAAGTGGCAGTGGCTGCCACCAGTGAAAGTCCCAGCCACTACCAAGCAATCACTAGATCACTCAGTCTCCAAATACCGTGTGTCCTCATCCTCTTCCAATCACCAACACTAAACACCGGCCCTTTAATAGAGAGACTTCAGTGTGAACTCAGACTACACAGCATGTCTGTGCAGAGGCCAGCGTGTGCACACACGTGTGGGAAAGCATGGTCCTAGCCGGGGTGCAGGGCAGGCCAGGAACTAGGAGACTTGGAGTGCTCTGAGCAGGAAGAAATGACCACTCCTGAGGACAGAGGGTGTGGGGAGGCTATGCACAGTGTGGGAAAAGGACAGTGAAGGCTGGACAGGGAGACTGTGGAGACCTCAGTGGAGGAGGTGGGCGGGGCCTGACCAAGGGTGGGTGGGGCTGACCAGCTACCTGGTCCAGCCCCCATCCCCCCACCCCCAGCACCTGTATCCCTGGCTGGCATCAGAGAAGGTGCATGAGCGGCAGCGTGCTGCACACAGCTGCCTGGTCCTGCTCAGATTCCTGAATCACCAATGTCGCCTGGACGTGAGTACCCTGCCCAGCCTGGAGACTGTGGGAGCTGGGCCTCCTGTCCCACCTGGGCTCGATGGTAGTGGGCAGCCCAGTGATGTCTCCTTTTACACTTGAGGGACCAGGCCTCACAGCTGGGCTCTGAACCCAGATGGCACTGGCGCTGACCCAGGAGAGGGCTCTGCTCGGTGCGCTTGAGGCCTGGAGCAGGTGCTTCCCCTCTCCCAGCCTCAGCATTTCACCTATAGAATGAATAATGATAACTTCTCTTTAGAGGGGTGGGTGAGAATCACCTCCAGCATGCCCTGGGGTTGAGGAACTTGAGATGGTTTTTCTGAAAGTGAGTGCTTGTGCGCTATCAGCCAAAGTCAGCACTAACTCCTGGGAGAAGGGAGGCATCGGTGCTTCATCTGATACCTGAGGCCACCTGAGCTAAGGAAGGGAGGGGGTGCAAGTACTGGGGGGGGGACACTGCTCTGCCCCAAAAAGCCACCTCTCCTAGAGAAAGAGCCCTCTAGAATGGATCAAAGTGGCTTCAATTTACTCACAATCCATATCCACACCACAGGACCAGAACCATGGTAAGGCAAGGGAGAGATACTCTCCTTGGGTGCAAAACTTACAGGGACACCAAAATACTCCACAGTCAAAATTAATCATATTTTTAAGCAATGAATGTTACTATAGATGATGGGCTAGCCTCTTGTTTTAATTAAATAAAGTTTTATTGGAACCAGGGCAGCAGGTACAAAGATGGATCCTGTCTAAAGATTTTGACCCTTTATCATGGAGGGGAATTATTTTTTGCAATTGTTTTTATTAACATTGCATTAACATTATTTCACTTAATTACCAAGTTCTTTTATCCACTCCCTAGCCCCAGCCCTGTCACAAAATTTGAGAGGATCCCTTCTGACATAAGTGTGCAGGGGTGTATGCATGGTTGAGCAGGGACTCTGTGGGTGCATCCTGCCATCAGTAGTCCCACACTCTTAACACAGCCAAAGGAGGACTTCAGGCCAATGGGAAAACTGATGGGCACGCTGGGAATTCTGTGCCAGGACCCAGACAGGACCACTCAGCATGCCAGCCTTGAAGGAGTGGGCCAGCTCTACCAGTTCCTGATGCACCAAAAAGGTGAGCTTCCACAGGCCACTATGTCACAGACTCAGGACCCTAACCCCAAATCTACCCCCAAAGCAGCCCTGACCTCAGCCATAACTCTGCAGTGGCCTTGCTCAACCACCAAACCCACACGGACTCCCATCCCCAAACTAGGACACAGGCCTGATCCTGATTACAAATGACTTCACCCTAACTCCCACCCTGTCCCAGTATAGATCCTGGCCCACCCTTGCCCTGCTTCACCCTTGCTCTGCCTCTGGCCAGCAGAAGCAGCTTTGCAGGCAGAATTACAGACGCCCAAGGAGTTCTCTCAGTCTGATGCAAATGAAGCCTCCCCAGGGAGCACTGGAGATCAAAGGAACACATCTTCATTGCCTCAGAAGGTGGTGTCCCCAAAGGACAGCATATTCCAGCAGGACAGCTCCAAAGCCATCAAGGTCAAAGCTCTTACAGTTGTGGCAGGTGCAGGTGGGGGCATGGCTGAAGTAGACCTGGAGAATATACTCACAAAATCACTTGCTCTTTCCTATACTGTTGAAGTGAACCTGGGAGATTTGGAGGAAGCCAGCACACATTAGATGCCTATCACATGCCAGGGGCATCACAGGCATTAACATATCCTTTTCTCAAATTTTACAAACCTGCCCTGCACTGCTCAAAATTTCCTGTGCCATGATTTGAATTTAATCATTCTCAAAAGAGACCCACAAGCTGAGATGCATGTGGGAAGTGGGTGCTGGCATTGACTGGGCAGGGCCAGTTTCATGGAGCCTCAGAGTCGTCAGTTCCTGAAGTCTGTGAGGCGGTGACTTCTGCTTACCTACGTTGGGGTTGAACCCTAGCTAGCAAAGACCAAGTAACCACCATGCTTGTCAGTTCCTATTAGACCTGAGCCCTCCAGACCACAAATGGGATCTCCCCAGGGCTCAGTGCAAGGCCTAGGGGTGCAGCTGGCCTTCAGCACACAGCCATGAAGTCCAACTGGACTGAACCAGCTGATGAAGGGTGTGCACAGCAAGTAATAAGTACCCCAGCAGGATTTGATACAGTCCCAGCAGACTCCAAAACCTGTGCTCTCACAGCTGTAGTGAGCTGTCCATGAGCTGAGACCCATCAGAAATTTAGCACAGAAAATATAAAGCCTTGGGGCCAATATCTCTATTGTGCATGCCCAGAAAGATGAAATCTGGCTTGGCCACAGCTTACAGCAGATAACCTGGGCTGGGGGCAAAAGGAGGGTCCCACTGGCTATCAGCTCTGTGAGGGCTGGCAGTGAAGGTAACTGAGCCACTAGGAGCATAGCATCGGGACCTGGGAAGGGGCAGCCCGCTCCACAATGTGTGGTCCTGCACACAGAGTGTAGGCACCCGGCTCTGGCTCTCTTTGGACAAGGGGCAATGATGAATGCAACAGGAAGAAGGGCAAGATTGAGAGGCTCTGATATTTATGGATTGGCACATTCAGGAAGGTTCAGTTGAAGAAAGACGCTCTGCCTAGGTTCTGATTATTACTTTATCCCTGACTCCTCAGGTGTTCTTGAATATCTTCATCACCATCACTATCATCATCTCCATCACTGTCAATATGCAACATCAGTTACCAGCAATATCATCAACACTCCCATCATCACACTCAGCAATAGCATCCCCATCTCTACCACCACCACCATCACCACTGCCATTACCACCGTCACCATCACCACCTCCATCTCTACCACCACCTCTGTCACCACCAATGTCACCATCACACCATTACTATGCTTCTCACCCCTTCCTCATCTCCACCCCCACCTCTGCCCTCACTGCCTCCTCCATCTCACATTTATCCATGCCCTTGATTAAAGCATGATACCTCAAATGACTCTGCCCAGCCTGCAGTTGTATACTTTGAGAGTCTGAGTCTCATCTCCTCGAATATTCCCACTTGAACCTTCTGGCAGGCAAATATATTCTATGTCTGTGCATTCAAAGCAGCCATTGACCACCTGCCTACTAAGCACTTGAGATGTGATCTGTGCTGCTGAGGAATTGAAGCTTTAATTTCATTAAATTAATTTAGATTTAAGTAGCTATGGGTGGCTGGGGGCTACCATACTGAGCAACAGGACTCCAGATCTGTCCGAAAGGTCCTGCCTGTGCAGGGACTTAGCCACCCTACCCTGAGGAGCAGGGATCAGACTCCTCACCTTGCACTGCTCCAGGAGCCCTCTTGTCTCCCAAGCAGTCTGTGGTCAGCCTTCAGAGGACAGAGCCACCTCCCCGGGCCTTCAGAGTGGTCCCAGGAGAGTGTGAATAGCGATACAGTGGGGATCGAATGGAGGCCCCACACAGGGAGCTCTAGGTTCCACACCAGCCTGGCCCCACCTCAGCAACTATCCTGCTCCATGGCTGAAGGTTGCCATGCACCTCACTAGGCCAAGAGTTTTGTCTAGATAACCTCAATGATCTTCACAGCCCTGAGGTTCAGTGTATCTATGATTAAAACACTGGTGATAAGGACCAGGGCCTGGCTATAGGGAGCATGGAGCACCCCTGTAGGCAGAGACTAGCAAATGATGGTGCCTGAGAAGGCAAAGACGGGCACAGTTGGGGGAGCTGGGACAGCTACAAGGGCCCCAGAACAAGTACAATGTCGGGAGAGGAGAGAAGCCCTGTGCCCATGCTTACTGGGCATCATGCCCTCCCTTCCTGCCCTGCTCTGTGGTTGACCATAAGCTGCAAATGCTGGGCCCATTTGGAGGGGTCCTGGAAAATGGATGCTCGGAGACTTGGGGAGCCTGAGTAAAAGTGGAAGTAGAAGAGGGGGCACATGAGTCCAAAGTGACAAGCTGACAGTTTCTCTGCTCCCACAGGAGATCATGAGGTGCTTCACGGTGGCAGAGATGACCGACCTCATCTGGACGGTCATTGAAGGCCTGGGCTCCACCAGTGCCTTCCGCGTGCGGGCAGCCGCTGAGCTGCTCCTCACTGTCATTCAGGAGTATGGGGCCAAGCTGGAGACCAACAAGGTTTGGGGTGTCTGGACAGTGTGGGGAGGGTGGGGTAGAGGGCTGACAACAGTCAGGGGCCTTCTCTGCACTGAGACTGAGTCCTTGCTCTTGGGTCAAATGGGTAAGACTCAGATCCCCCACCCTAATCACCAACCAGTCGATTGAATGAATGAATGAATGAATGGCCCAAAGATTCTCCTGGGGGCCTCCTGGGAATTGCAGGTGAGGGGCAGCCATGCA
This sequence comes from Dasyprocta punctata, assembly GCA_004363535.1. Classification (NCBI taxonomy): domain Eukaryota; kingdom Metazoa; phylum Chordata; class Mammalia; order Rodentia; family Dasyproctidae; genus Dasyprocta; species Dasyprocta punctata. The sequence continues at coordinate 36,291 of RJWM01001771.1, forward strand.
CAGATTGAGCCCCAGTATGTGCCCTAGTAGAGAAGTGAGGTAGGGGGAAGAACAGGCCAGATCCTCAAGGAGCTGGTGGACAGAAGTAGACAGGATGGCTCAGTAGACACAAGGCAGAGGAGGTGGGTGGGAGGCACCCCAGCAAGAAGATGACAGATACCGGGTCTGCAGATAGGCAGCTTCAGGAGGCAGCGCTGGAGCCAGGCCCTAGTGGAGGCACAGCAGAGACCCTAAAGTAGAGGGGAAAGGAGCCCCAGGGACACAGGCAGCAGGTGCCAGAGCAGTGAGTTTGGAAAAAGATGAGAAGGAGTGAGACTCAGAACTTCCCTTAGCCTTCTGGGTCATTTGGGCAGAGTATGAAGTTTTCAGATGCCTCCAAGGATAGTGAGATCCCTCCAGGAATTCAGGGAAGGGCAGGGCTGTGCCTCTCCACTCAGTATCCCCCACAGCAGGGCAGGTCCTCTGCATCTCTGACTTCTCCCTCCCTGAACAGGTTGCCAACATGGGCCGGGCCATCTACTGCTGCCTCTGCTCTATCCACATGCCTGAGGCCAAGGAGAATGTCCTGCATGCCATCACCGTGCTGGCCCAGTACCACACCTCCGAGCTGGTGGCTGCCTTCCTAGACTTCTCTATGCCCTTGGACAGGTGCCAACCCCATCTTCTCTCATTGTTCCTGTACCCCCACACACACCTCAGCAGGAGCAGACCTGAGCCTTCCTGTGGGTCTCCTGCTCACCCCATGGTGGGCACCGGGGAGGCTCTGTTCACCATTGACCTGACACACCCCACATGAAATGCCTTACCCATCCCAATGAACAGGGAGTCCACTGGAACCCTAAGTGCTCTGCCAAGACCCCAGCTAACCCCAAAACCTTCCCATCTATCAGCAGAGCCACCTCCTCACCTCCTCCCCTCCAAACTTTCTCTGACCCTTCTCGCTCTTCTCATTCAGCAGCCTCCCACTCCTCTCAGTGATGCTAGCTTTTCTATCATGGTCCACAGATCCCTGGGCTAGAGGTGGAACAGGGTCCTTGCTATAGCTGCTCCTCCCTAAAATCCAGCTCTGAATCTCCTATACTCAGTCTACACCACCTGCCACCCACCCACCACACATATACCCTGGGCCACCCCCTCTCTTTGAGGATATAGCTCCTTGTCAGGGAAGCCTTCTTGCCTTGAATCACTCACCCTGCCTTGATCCTGGGGATTTCATTCCTTCCCTTACCCTGTCTTCTCTTGTTTAGATCTCCTCTGTTCCAGAGATCTTGCCTTCCATCCTCCTTCAGCTGCCCACTCCCATGATCCCACCCTCTGCCACATCATCAAGTTCAACATCCCCCTCAAAACACCTCCCACCTTTACAGACTCTCTCTCTGGCACCCTTCAATCCTCTGCCCCAGGACCTATAGGCCATCACCTGCACACATACTTTCACCTGTCCTTACCTGACTCCGTCTCTCCCAGGACGGGTCCTGCACCCTGCATTACAGTGACTTCTACACATACCCAGGTCCTTGCCTTCAGAGGCTCACTCTGCTGCCCAAGCCACTGGGAACTCAGGACCACCACCACCACCACCATCACACCACCACCCCACCCCACCCCCAGACAGGTCCTCACAGGCTTCCAGGACCCAGTTCTTTCCAGAGAGATTTCTAATTTCACAGTGGAAGCACCTTTTGTTTTTCCAGTAATTGCCAGTTTTATTGCATTGTGATCAGTGTTGTTCATAATATTTTTATTGAATGGAGTTTACTGAACTTCTCAACTTTTTGGTGAAATGCCCCAAGGGTACTTGAAAAAAGGTGTAATTCTTATCATCAGAGTATGGAGTGTGATATAAAGGCATAAGGCTTACTTTACTGATGACTGTATGCGAGTTAGGTTTTCTACTTCCTTACTTAATTTTTGCTCACTTAATCCATCTTGTACTGGGACTGTTTAAATTTTTACTAAAGAAGCATTTGTGTGTTTCTTTGTATTTGTCTATCTTCTAGGCTTACTGACTTCATAAACGTGGCTGCCCTGTGATTTGGTTCAGGCATATTCAGAAATGTTATATAATCTATGAATTGTGACTTTGAGCATTAAAAAGTGCTCTGCTTTATCATGTTTGATACTTTGGGGACTTGAGTTGTATTTGTTGTCTGAATCACTGTCCTGCTTTCTTACTCTTTTCCATCTGCTCGGGAGGCATTTATTCATTCTTTAATGTAAACTTTGCAGAATCCCTATGTTTTAGGTATGCATATTATATCCAGCATGTAGTTTGATTTCCAATTGTGACTGAAATTGAAGCTTTTTTAATACAAAAGTTAAGCCCATTGACATTTATTGATGTGGTTGATATGCTTTGTCTGTCATAGCATTTTTTAACTGTACATTGTTATATTTGCTATTTTCCGCAATGAGAGGTATATTCTTAGTGAGGTTTTTGTTTTGGTTTTAGTTTTCTGTTTGTTTTTTGATATTGGAGACAGTCCTGCATAGTTACCCAGGCTATCTTCAAACTTACAATCCTTCTGCCTCAGCCTCCTGAGTAGCTGGGATTATAGACATACACCAGCACACCAGGTTGTGTTCTTATTTTAATTTATGGAGAATTATAATTTTGTTCCAGTTGTTCATTGTGTTTCTAACATTATTTGATTTTAATATCAGTTTATTTTTTGGTACTGGGGATTGAACCCAGAGCCTTGTACATGCTAAGCATGTGCTCTACCATTGAGCTATTCCCTCAGCACTCCTAATCTTCTTTAATATCCTTAGTTCTGTATTTTACTATTTAGGCTTTTAATACCTAGTTTATTTTTATTTGATACGCTTTCACTCCCACCCATTTCTGCACAACAGCCAGTGAGATCATCTAGGTTCAGCTCTGTGCCTCCCTTCTCCTCCCAGTCCTCACAGTTGCTCTTTATCAAAACATACAGCGTTTGCATTCAAATTGCCTGGCCCTCCCCACAGTTAGCTTCCTAGTGTGTGGACACCTGAATTAGTGAGCTTTCTCCTCACTGGGACACAATACCCACAATACCCACGACTTCTAAGAGGAAAAGTTTAATTTGACTCACAGTCTCAGAGAATTTAATTAATGATTGACTGGCTCTAAGGCAGGAACATAATGGCAGAAAGATGCGATGGAACAAAGGTGCTTTTCCTGGTGGCTGGGAAGCAGAGCAGGGGACGAACGCCAGAGAGGGAAAGGCTAAGGAGCCTATGTATTACCAAGGTCACACTTCCACGACTCACTCAGACCCAGCAGTGTGCTCCACCAATCCTGAGTGCCTAAATCAAATCAAGTTGACAAGGTTGATTGGCACCAAATCACATCCACTGCCACCCTTATGCTAGGTTGCCTGACCATCTCTCTGCTTAGTAAGTCCATCCTCAGCAGACTTTAGGGAGGGCTCTGGACTCCAGAACACCTCAAGTGCTTCTCTGTTTGAGGCTGTCCATTGAAGGACACACCTATAACAGTCTTGGCTCACATCTGCCATTATGAAGTGGTTTTTGGTTGTTTGTTTTTTTGGTACTGGGGATCAAACTCATGACCTCGTGCTTGCCAGACAGGCGCTTGTGCCACTGAGCTAAATCCCCAAGCCTATTATGAAGTGTTTTTACAGCACTGTTCCATTGTTACATTACATTGTTTATTTTTCTTTTCCCTTAAGCTGATGATAATTCTTTGTCTTTGCAAGTTAGTTGGTCTTTTTGTGTGATGAAATTCAGGATTTTTTCCTTTAACTTTGAAATCTAATCATTATACTAGGAAATGTCTCTGAGTTTATCATTCCGGGCAAATGTTTCCGGGTATCTTACATATTCTTTGATTATATGATTCAAGCCTTTTTGCCATTATTTCTGGAAAGTTCACCTGTTTATAGTTTTAAATATAGCTCTGTTCTTCCTTGGGGATTCCAACAGTACAGATGTCACCTCTTCCTCTTCCGTCTACCAGTCCTGACTTTCTCTCTAACAATTTTCATTTCTTTCCTAAATTCACTGTCATCATCCTGCTGGTATTCCTCCCTTTCCTAAATGACCCTTATTAAATTTGCATTAGAGTATCATCTCTCTTACACATCTTCTATATTTTTTTTCAGTTTTGAGACACTTTTTTCATTGCTTTCTTGAATTCAGTCAACTTTTCAGTTTATTAAGCAGTTTTTTGTCCTTTTTTTTGAAATTATAACTAGGGTGGTTCTCCTAACTTTAAATGCTTGTTTGAGTATATTTAACTACATTTGGAAGAAGTATTGTCTTAGCAGTGTTTTCGGAATCATGATTCTTCTTCAAATGAAGTTTCTGCATTGTACAGGTTTCAGTTTTTGTTTTCTGATTTTTTGCAATAACTATGGATCAGTTGATCTTGTTCCCATTTATGTTTGTACTGTTGGAGTGTTTTATGGGATTTTGAGTTCAATGGCACCCTCTTCTGTCAGTACAGCAAAGACCAGATAATTTAACAGACTTTATGTTCAGGTCAGCAAACGTTACACATCTTCCAATTCTTTTAACTCTCTTTTCTCTGCAGGGCTTTAATATTTCCCTTTTCTTCTTTCCCTTTCAACAACCACTTGATTTCCAAAAGACACTTTCTTTCTTTTCTATTTAATCTTTTTTTCCCCAAAAGCTATGCATTTTCAAGACTGCCCTTTCGTACAGTTGGTGCTCTGACCTTCCTGAACTTTTTTTTTTTTTTTTAAGTGTTTTAAGACTTAAGGTGGATCAGCCTTCTCGAAGGTGGCTTAGTTCACCTTTGAGCACTGTTGCTTGCCTTGTCTTCTCTTTTTCCCACAGTTTGTTTCAGTCTGCTTTGGGTTGGGGGAGATAAGAGCCTGCACCTAGAGGCCAACATTTCATTTTTAATAATTTTAAAGTTTGGGCTTTCTCTGTATCTACACTGAGGTCAGGTTCCATGTAGCTTTAATTTCTCTTCTTGTTCTGTGCTGTTTTTCAAGAAAGTTTTGGGAGGCAGAGACCCAAATGGCAGGCACCGTCTCCAACTATTCACCAGTTTATAGTTCCATATTGCTTACGTTGGAATTTGTATCTGATTTCTCAATTTTAGAACATTTTTCACATGTTAACATTTATGAAATCAGAGCACATTTCACAGAGACAGAGCCTTATAACTAAATTTATATCTGCTTCTGCCAGTCACTTGAATCCTGTGACCTTGAGACTACTTTCAATTTAAGTCTTGCTTGAGCTGGGTGCAGCGGCACATGCCTGATAGCCCTAAGTCTCCGGGAGACTGCAAGTTCAAGCTAGTCTGGGTAATTTAATGACTTAGCAAGACTATCTCAAAATTAAAAATAAAAATAAGGCTGTGGATATAGTTCAGTGTCCTAGGTTCAATCTCTAATAGTGAAAGAAAATTGTAAGTCTCTGTTTGAGGTCTCTTGGGCTACGTTGGTGTGAATCTGGACACCAAAACAGGTTTAGAGACTCGTATTCTCAGCCCCTTTTCCACCCCAGGCTTAGGGTTGTCTTCACCTTTCCTTTCTGCAGAGCAGAGGTGGGCTTACTTGTTCTAATCACAGGTAGCTCTGTGCAGGAGTTCCTCTTAGGCTCCCTTCTTGGATAATCTTCTCTCTTAGAAGTACATGACATAATGATGGAGCATGTCCCAAACCTAGGAACAGAATCATACAGCATGTCTTTTCCAATGTTCTCCTTGTGTGGCTTTTTTCCTCCAACACTAATGTGTTTAAGATTCATCCCAACAAGTTGTAGTTCACTGATTTCTGATGCCACCTGGTATTCCGCCCTACAAATGCTAGTTGGTGATCCTTCTTACTCCAGGTGGATAATTGACTGACTTCTCATTTGGGATCCTGGTTGACAGTGCTACTGGAAAATATCTGACACATTTTTTTCCTGATGCACTTGGGTGCTCAGTTTGCACAGTGTTAGGATCAAGTACAGAAAGGTCTGGCATCACTGAGTGGTAAAGCCACGCAAATATCCAACTGTCACAGGGGATTCAAGATGTCTTCCAAAGTGCTTGCACTGATTCATACTCCTGGCAATATCCTTCTGTTTTTTAAGAGTTCCAGTTGTTCCACAACTTCACTAACATTTAACATCAACATTTAAGCAAATCAATCCGAATTTTAGCTAACCTAGGAGGTGTTATTTATCATACAGTGGTATTTGTTTTCACTTCCATGGTTAAATGAACAACTTTTCATTTCATTTTGACCATTTGGGCTCCTTCTTTAGTGATCTGCCCATGCAAGTGTCCTACAAACCTTCCTGTCATGTTGTTCCCTCTTTCCTTATAGATGTCTGGGTATCCTCTAAAACAATCGATTTAGAGCCTTTCTTGATTCTGACATTGAAGATGTCTTTTTTTGCATGAAAGCCTGCATTTTCACTCCTTTAGTGTCTCCTCTCATGAACAGGGTGGTGGCTTACATCATTCTCACGATCGTTTCATAAAAGTTCACCTGTTGGCCTCACACATTTAGTTCCAGGGCTCACCGGGAAGTGATTTTCATGCATGATGCAACATAGGATTCCATTTTCACTGAATCATTCCAGCATCATGGTTTGAAAGGCCTGGTCTTTCCTCACCAACCCTCACAAATCAAGTGTCAAAGTTGGGGGGCTTTTGTGGACTGTAATTGCCTTCACACTGATCTTCTGGTGCAGCTCAAGGGCAGCATCCATGGTTCTAACTCCTATACTGTTTTGATCATTCTCCTCACCTGATATGAAGAGGCCTCTGTCTGCCTCAAGTTTGTCTTGGCTTTTCTTGGCCTGTTGCATTTCACATAACTCTTAATTGAGTTGCCAAATTTCCTTTCTTCTCCTTCTGACTTCAAGTACTGTTTTTATTTGATTAGAGTTCAGTTTAGTACAACTAGATTAGACAAAATCCTTGGTTTATGACATACTTCCATCATTGGTTCATTCATGGACAATATCTTAGATATTTACTAAGCTAGTAGGTAATAACTTAGTATTTACTTATACTAGTAAATTTAACTTAGATATTTACTTATCTTAGTGATTATTTTTAGTAATCTAGTAAACACCTATGTGGGTGGAGCTCCATTGTTCTTTTGCATATAGTTTTATTGCACCTAAATACATTATTCAATATATTTTGCTGTTTTTATAAGTTCAGATGAATTCCCATTTTTGTATTGTCATATAATGAGAATCATGTTGATGTGTTCTTTGGAAATGTTTCCATTTGGTTACTAGTAAATCAATTTTTCAGAGTTCACATTATCTGGTATGAAGTCTATTCCAGTGCTTACCCCACCACACCAGTTTCTCTTGGTGTTGTATGCATGCATCTTCTCTTGCTTTCTCTTTAAATGTTTCCGCATTCTTTTGCTTCAGAGTTGTTCCTTGTAAACAACCTTCAGTTGGGTCTTTAGTAGCCAAACAATCTTTTGATTGGAGCACTTATTCATTTACATGTAATATAACTATCTAATATGTTCAGGATTAAATTTACTCTCTTTGTTTTCTTTCCAGAAAAATAAAGAATCTTCAAAGTCCTCAAATGACTGAACACACTCCCCATTTTAATGCTTGTGTTGCTTATTTTAATTCCATGCTATCCGAAATCTCACAAGTCAAATTCATTTAGACTTGTGCACATTTTACTACTTTCTCTGTTCCTCATCCTTTTATGAAACTCCAGCCTCCCAGCCAAGACCATCTGCCTCCAGCCTGAAGCACATCCTTTAAAATATCTTTCACTTTGGGTCTGTCGCTAGCAAATGCTCTCAGTTTCTGTCTGAAGTGTCCTTAGCTCACCTTAGCCTTGAAAGATATTTCACAAAGTACAGAATCCCCAGTTGGCCACTACAGTGGTCCCCTCTCAACTGCAGAATCAGTTACCCACATGCAACCACAGTCCAAAAGTAATAAATGGAAAAAATCCCAGAAGTAAACAGTTATGTTTTAAATTGGGCACTGTTCTGAACAGCATGATAAAATCTCATACTGTCTGTCTGGCCAGGACACGAATCTCCCTCTGCCCAGTTTATTCACACTGCATACACTGTCTATATGTTAATCACTCTTAGTGAGCTCAATTACCGGATGGACTGTAGCAGCACTACAGTTTGTGCTTGGGTAACCCTTACATTGTAGCCTGAAACCACATCACATCTACATCATTCACTTTACTTTGTCTGAGTGCATAGACTTTGTACCCTGTACCTCCCACACCATCGCAAGAAAAGTGAATGAAATACAGTAAGATATTTTGAGAAAGTGACCATATTTACAAATTAAAGTATACTGTTGTAATTGTTCTATTTTATTATTATCATTGCTCATCTTATATTATGTCCAGTTTATAAGTTAAATTTTACAGAACATATGTACACATAGGGAAAAATACATTCTATTTGAGGCTGAGTACCATTTGTGGTTTCATGCAACCAGTGAGGATCTTGGGACAGATGCCCTGTGGATTGGGGGGGGGGCGGCTACTGTATTCTCTTTCAGTATAACAAGGTCATTTAGTCATTTCATTGTCTTCCAGCTTCCATTGTTGCTGCTGAAAAGTCAGCTGTCAATTTGTTGCTCTTTTGTTTTGACAATACACTTGTTTTCTTCTAGTTCAATGGGGAATTTTTTGTTATTGTTCTGTTTACTAGTTCTCCTTCAGTCATATCTACTCTGATGTTAAACTCCCCCATTAATTTTTAATTTTAGATTCCATATTTTTCTAAAATTTCAGACTTTTTTCTTAACCAGCTAATCTATCACATATAGATTTCTATTTCATGAAGAAATTCTCAAGTGTGTCCTTATAGTCTATGTCTGATCATTCTAACACTTGAGCTTTGTCAGATTTATTTTATTTATTGTTCTTGTTATGTCACCCATGGAGTTGGCTTCTCAATGAGTCTGTTTAACTACATGCTAGGCATTATTTTTCAAACAGTTATAAGAATAATTCAAGGCTTACAATGCAGGCATTTTCCTCACAAATCCTCCAGGGGAGTGCCTAAGAGCATGACCATTTAAGACCACCTTCCACCAAATCCAGGACCGGAGATACCCTGGATAACCCCAGTCAATTGAAACCTAGTTGAAATGCACCTGAATTTTTCCATATCTAGTTCAGCTACTTGCAAGTGGTTCGGGGTTTTCTGTTAGACTAATTAGTCTCTAAGCCTCTGGCCAGGTACTTCTTAAAGTCTTGTCATCTCTAATGCCTTTACAACCCTTGTTTATAATTTCTCCAGACTTCTGATTTGTTTTCAAATGAGGAGCTGATTTGCATATCTAAGTATACCATTACTAGAAGATGAACACCCTTACATTCCCTTTTAAAGCAGATCGTTAAGGCAGACCCTCAAGCTGGGGCGTAGCTCAGCAGTGAAACACTTACCTGGCATATATGATACCCTGAGTTCAATCTCTAGCACTGAAAAAAAAGATATCATTTGCATTCTATATAATTCACCCATTTACAGTGTACAATTTAATAATTTGGGTGTATGACCTTATTAAGACTTTTAATTATGGTAAAAACTTGCCATTTCAACCACACTTCAGGGCACAATTCCATGGCATAAATTATATTTACCATGTCACACAACTGTCAGCATTATCTAATTCCAAGACTTTCTCATTACTACAAAGAGAAACCAGTAGTCACCAAACAGTAACTCCAAGAGCCACCCTCTGTGTAGCTGGCAGCACATACATTGGGCCCATGACCATAATTCTCCATCCCCCACCCCCACCTCTGGGAACCTCTAATCACTATTTGTCTTCATGAATTTGCCTAGATGTTCCACACAGGTCAGTCATATGCTGTTTTACTTTTGGAGTCTCAATTCTTTCTGTTGGCACTGTTTTCAAGGCTCATCCATGCTAATGCATATATCAGAATTTCCACTTTCTGGCTGAATAATATTCTCTTATGTGCACATATCACACACTGTTTATCCATTCATCTGGTCATGGACACCTGCATTATTTCCACCTTTGGGCCACTGTGAGTAATGCTGCTATCAATATTGGTGTGTACACATAAGTCAATCCTGTGGATGTATGCATTCCACATCAGTGGACTCAAAATATTCTTCCAAAAGTATGATGTGCCAAATATTCACTGATATTTTTTCCTGTCGTTATTTCTTAAATAACAGCAAATAACAACTGTTTACATAGCATTGACACTGTACTGTGGTATTCTACATAATCTCAGGGTAAAAGGCACACATAGGAGGATGTGTGGAGGTTATATATGTGTACTGTGCCATTTTATGTAAGGGACATCAACATCTTTGAATTTTGGTAAATGAGAGAACTCATGAAACCAATCCTTGAAGAAACTGAAGGACAAAGGTATATGTTCAAGTCCCTTCAATCATTTTGGGTGCAAACCTGAATGTGAGATTCCTGGGCTATATATAACGGTATTATGTTCTTCTTTCTGAAGAACTGTGATGTAGTTTTCCACAGCTGCTTCCCCATTACATCCCCACCAGCAGCATCCAAGCATTTCAGCTTCTCTACAGCTTTACCAGCACTTGCTATTTCTCATTTCTTGGACTATAGCCATCCTAGTAGGTGTGAAGTGACATGTAGTTTCAATTTGCACTTTCCAGATGACTGCTGGTAGTGAGCGCCTTTCCATGTGCCTCTCATCCATTTGTGGTCTTTTTTGGAAAAGTGCCTGTTTAAGCCCTTTGTTCCTTTATAAATTGGCTCATTTGCCTTTTGTTGCTGGGTTGTGGCTCCCATACCTCTTAAACATTCCCAAGTCAGAATTTCTCCACTGTCATGGCAATGAAACTGTCCTTGTCAAGATCATAAGGAACTTCACACTGCCAAGTCTAGTGGTTGGTCCCTGGCCCCGTTCATGTGACCTGTCAGCAGAGCTGAATCAGCCAACAACCCTCCAGTCCTGGGAGCCTTCTCTCCTGACCCCTAAGAGCACAGACTCTTGGCTCACACCACCTATCCATTCCTGCACCCTTTCCTCTACTGGCTCCCTCACCTCTCTGGTTTCTTAGCCCTGGGACAGCAGGGTGACCTCATCATCAGTTCTACTCATTTCCATGGTGGTCACATCTATGCCAGGGCTTTAAAGCTCCCCCAAGTGCTGATACCATACAGTATTCACATCTGGCCCAAACCCCTCACACTCATGTACCAATTGATAGCCTATGAATGTCTAAAGATGCTTCACACAGAACAGCCCCAGGCCACACCTCTGTCACAGGGACATCTTCCAGGCCACACCCTCACTACAGGTACATTCCCAGGCCACTCCCAACCCTCTAGAACAGACACTTCCCACAGTCCCTGAGCATACCTAGCCATGCACAGTTCTAAAGTCACCCTGACTCCTTCCCAGGGTCACCACCCACCCCACTTCAGAAGTCAGAAGCTCCCACCCAGAGTGTCCCGCCCACACCTACTCAGCTGCCAGAGGAAGAATGTTGGACAAATCACCACTGGGTGGTCTGTCCCTGGGTTGCTGAGTAGCCCTCTCCTGCCATCCTCACCCAAGTGGCCAGGAGCCTTGCCTGATTTTGCCCTGTCTCAGTCCCCTGGGACATGCAGGCCAGGTATCAATCAACACAAAGGTACAAACTGAGGGACAGGAGCTCCCACAGGGCAGACTAGAAACGTACGCCTCCCCAGACACTCAAGTTTAGCAAGGAACCCTCTCACTCTAGCCTTGTGAGCCAGTCGTTACCTCCATGCACTGAAGCCCAGGGAAGCTCAGAAACTTACACATGGTCACACAGATAGGGAAGGGGAGACCAAGAACTTGAGCCCAGACCCTCTGACTTCAGAGGTCCCACTCCTTCCAGGCAATAACCATATTTACAGTCTCCTGGAGTCCTATGATCTGGTGTGCCCACCCAGCAGGGGCCAGCTAGAACTGTGATCCCTTCCCAGGGCCTTCAAGGCACTGGGTCTGTCTTAAAGCTTGGGTTGGGGCTCTATCTGCCATCTTGTTATGGCCCTCCCCATGCTGCCCTATGGAGCCCCTTCATCTAACACAGCCTGAGAACCATCAAAGACAAGAACTAGAAAGTCACTGTGGTCACTGATGTCTTAGGGCAGCCCTGATGTCACTTCCCTTCCCCAAGGCTCACAGGGCATTACCCTAAGGCCAGGTAGAAAAGCCAGAGGACTGCCTGCAAGGCCAGGCTCCTGTCCCCAGGCAAGATCGTGATCAGGACTAGCCATCTTTCTCCAGGCCTTGGTGCCCACATCTACAAAATAGGCAAGAGGTCACCACACCATTAGCAAAACTCTGTGGGTGGTTCAGGGCCATCTCCACCCTCTCCCTGGGCATTGCCCCTAGAGCCAGGCCCTGGGTACAACAAAACCTTTATGGCCTCTCTTCCCACAGCCATGCCTTATGCCTCTGGAAGGCCCTGGGAGCTGAGTACTCCATCAGCCGCCTGGTGTTGGCCATGCTGCTGGCCTGGCTGCAGGAGCGTCCTCTGTTCACCAGAGCTGGTGTTGGTGGTCACCATCGCAAGGAGAAGACCTATCTGCACTCATTGGCTGTGAGTCTGTCCCTCCAACCCTGGCTTCTTGGGTGCCCTTAGTCAGCGTCCGGGCTGTGGGAAGGAAGAATCTCACTTCAAGGCCACAAAAGGTAACCCAGTCCTGGCTATGAAGCCAAGGCTCTCAGGTATCCCAGCCAGGGACTGATCCACAGCCCCAGCTGCAGGCCCAGCTCCCCACTTCCCAGCCCAGGGTTCTAGACCTGTGTGAGTCAGAACAGAACTGTCCCTGCAAGTGGAAAAGGGGACTGGACCTTCAGTGTGCACCTGGCCTGGCACTCACCACGCAGGATGGTTTCACAAAGAGAGGGCCTGGGGCAGAGTTCAACCAGAGGGGAAGGGCGTGGAGACTCCCCAGGGTCCACCAAGCCACAGTGAGGCTCCAGGGAGCAGTGGGTTCTGGAGGAGTCTTAGAGGCTGCCTCCTGCTGTGCCCTCCTCCTACGGAAATCCCTTCCAGCCTGCCCCTACGCCCCTAAGCCCAGGGCCAGCTTGCACCACCAGGGGCAGGGCATTCAAATCCTAAGGCAGCCTTTTTTGTCCCCCATGGCTGGACTCCAGTGAGCAGCAGCCTGTGCCTCCAATCCTACTGGGATGCCACCAAGGTAGAATTGCAGCCCCAAAAGTCTCTGAGAAGCTCCCCAGAGCAGACAGCTCCCTTTCCTCACCCAGACCAGCAACTGCCTGCATCAGGGATTACTAACCACCACACATGGCAGCAGGAGGGAGACCCCCGCCCTCTCCCACTCCTGGTGCTCATCAGCCCTATACCTCAATCCACCCCAGCCTTTAGCTGATGCTGCCAGCACCCATCAGGGGACCACACAGCAGCATGGGGTCAGACCCAGCAGGCTAGGTCACAGCAAGACAGCCATCCCTACATTCCACATGCCCCACCCCTCCATTCCCCCTTCACCATCTCCGTTCAGTACTGTCCCCCCAGCCAGAGCATTCTGGACCAAATGCTCCTTCAGGCATGGCAGGCCTCAGGGCCAGTGACTGCTTTCATAGGCTCTGCCTTCAAAGGCCATTTGTCCCCAACTCTGATGTGTTAAACCCCTGCTGTGTGCAGTCACCACACAGCACAGGACTTCACCTTCAGGGCCAGAACCCAAGACAATGACCCTCAGACAGTCACTAAGGGCAGAGACCCAGTGACAGAGTCCAGGGAGGTCAGGGAAGTGGCGCCGGGTCGGGTGGGGAGGTCTGAGAGTGTTGGCAGGTGGCATCCCAACAGACGGTGGAGAAAGCAGGGGCACCAGGCACTCGAGCAGCGAGGTGACCTGAGCAGTGAGTCCAGTGAGCTCCTAGACAGGCCAGGCTGAGGCTGCACTGCTGACAGGGACTGATCACAGGGAGGGGCATCACCTCGGTGGCGCACTTGGTCCTGGAAGTGTTTGAGCAAACAGTGAGAAGCATCATGTGGCATGGCTTTGACTCAACACCTCTGGCCCAGGAGCCCAGGGCTTAGAAGCTTCACTTTCTCCTCCCCTAACAGGCCATGAACACACTGCACGAGCTACAGTTCATGCAAGAGTTCAAGAAGGCCATACAGGAGGCCTACCCTCAGCTCCTCCTGGCCCTCCTCACCCAGGTGCACTACGTCCTAGAACTGAACCTGCCCAAAGCCAAGTCCCTGCCAGGGCGGCAGGCCCAGAAGGCAGCCCTGCCCAGTCCCCAGAGGTAAGCACAGCCAGTCAGACAACAGAAATGCCCAGTGCTATTCAGGTATTAGCTTTATCCAGCGGAAGAACAAGGTACCACATCTCCAGACACTTTAACAGCAAGTGTGTGTTGTCCCACAGTTGGTTCTGGAGGACACAAATCAAAGCGTCCTCAGGCAGTGCTCCTCTGAAGGCCACAGTAGAGAAGTCTTCCTTACTCTTCCAGCTTCTGGTGGCTCCAGGCAATCCTTGGTGACCTGTGGCTTCAAACTCCATAACTCTGATCTCTACCTCTGCTGTCAGACATTGTCCTTTGTGCCTGTGTCCAAGATTTCCCTTCTTAAAAGAACACAAGTCATGAGTATAAGGCCACCTTAATGGCCTCGTTTTAAGTCAGTCACATCTGTAAAGACTTCAGATAAGGTCACATTCACAGGCACTGGGTTAAGCTTCTAAAATGCCTTTCTCAGGGGAGACACATTCATCCCACCACAGTCACGGCCTCAAACACCTACCCCAGCCACGCGGCTCTCCTGCCAGCGTGGCAGACAGGCGTCCTGTTTCCTCGTCACCTCAGGGTGTCTGTGACTGCTCCTTGCACACTTCTTAGCCTCCTTGCAAGACTTCTGGATATGAGCATCATCTGGCCCATTTTATGGATATCATCTTGCCCTCGCCCCAACTCCCCAGAGGTAGACACCTCCCAGTCCCCTTGGGCACTTCAGGGGCCTTGGCACATTTTTGTGCACTGTTACTGGTGATGCCCACCCCATCCCTCTGTGCCTGACTAGGGTGGGAAGGCATGGATAGGAGAGGCTGTGCCATCCTCGGGCCACAGTAGGGTTGTCTGCCTTCAGCTTCCTTTTGCACCCAGTCACATTTCCAGAAATCCAATAAGCAAGTCTCAAAGCCACTGGGGCCACTCTTTTCATTTGTCTGTGTTATGATAACGCTTCGTGCAGTATGTCAGTTCTAACAGCTCTCCCCAATGCACATCACTAAAAGAAAAATGCCCTTCTTCTCATATTATCTCTGAGTCCCAATGTGGATAAAGTTCCTTCTTTATTCAGATAAAACATACAAAATCCATGAATCTTCCATAATAAGCTAATAAAAACCCTCTCCTCCCAGAGCATGGGTGTGTTGGGAGGAAGTTATAACAACTGTCTCCACTCATCCCTCTCCTCTCCCAATGTTCCCTTGACCCCCATGACACCTCAGCTGGTCCCCTCCAGCCACCCTCTATAGATAGCAGCCCTTCCCCCGGGCCCATCTAACACCTGACATCTGTGCCTTCTTCCCTGGTTTACTGCCTGCACCTCAGAAGTGAATGGTCCTTCAGGGCAGGGATATCTATCTCAGGCTTCCACATACACTATGGGCATTTGTCTTTCTTGGAGCACCCCATACACTAGTGATGTCTGTATGTCTCTCTTGGGGCTCCCTCAAGCACCACGGGCATCTGTCTGTCTCTTGGGGCCTTTGGCTATCTTTCTGCTAGGCCCGGCTGGATGGAGCTCTCAAACTGTATCCACCTGCCTTTCTCCCCTCAGTTCTACTTTTCCCCACTGGCCTTTCTCTGAGCAGGTCCTCCTCTAGCTAGTGCAGAGGTGGCACCAGTAGCCATAATACCAGGAACTCTCATCCTGGGCATGGTCTTGGCTCTGATTGGCCCAACTCAGTCACATGCCCACCCTTGAACCAATCCCTTGGCCGCAGAGGCATTTGAGGCTTGGTTGGCCCAGCCTGGCACCCATCCCCTCTCAGAGCTAGGATAGGGACCTGGTTGCTCCTCCCTCAAAGAGAAACTGCCAGGCCAGGACCATCCAAAGGGGCCTAGGCGTGAGACAGGCCAACCAGCAGCCACATCAGCGGAGATAGTGAGCAGCGAAGGCCAGCGGAGAGGCTGACAGCCACTCTCTGGGCCAGTGTGTTATGGTCCAGGGCCTGCCTCATAATCCAGATGGATTGGTAGTGTTGGTGAGGGGACAGTAGGGCTGAAGAGATGGCCTGGGGTCTACTGCTGAGTCACCCTCTGATTGAGGGCAGCCCAGCAGGGTTGGCTCAGCTTGCTGGATGGCAGCTAGGTGAGGTATGAGACAGTTGAGACTAGTTGTGGGCTTCCAAAGTCTCTGCCACCTACTCAGCAGGGCCACCTTGGGCCCAGAACATGAGTCTTAGGCCAGGGCTACATCACGTGCACTGGCCATGCCCCACTGCTTCCCTGACAAACGAGGACTCTCACTTTGAAGATGTAGCCTGCATTGGTCGGTTCTCAGCTGAGTCCTCCTGCTGATGCACGCTCTGCCCCATGAAGGACTCCCAGTCCTCCCTGTCCTCACTGTGGGTGACTCAACTCCCTCAGGGCCCCTCCTTTCCTATTTCAAACCCATGCTCATCCTCACCTGTGTGACTTTCTTGGTGTCCCTATGTTCCACTGGGCCAAGAGGACAAAGGCCTGTAATAAAGAAGAGAAGACTCAACCCATGAGGATGGCTAGGATTGGGAAAAAAGGCAGAAAGTGACAAGTGTTTGCAAAGATGGAGAGAAACCAGAGACCTGAGGGCGAGAGCAGAAAAGGGTGCTGCTGCTGTGAAAGATGGTGTGTGGCAACTTCCCAAAAAATTAAACAGAGTAGCTAGGCATGCTGATGCATGGCTGTTGCAAGTTCAACTCCAACCCAGGCAATTAGCAATTTACTGAGGCCCTGCCTCACAATAAGAAGGAAAAAACACCTGGGGATGTAGCTCAGTGTGAAGACCATGGGTTCAATCCCCAGTACCAGAGGGGGGGTAAAAAAAAAAAAACATAAATGAAAACTCACCCTTATGACCCAGTAATCCCACCCCTGAGTTTATACCTGAAAGAATGAAAACAGGAACTCCTAGATCCTAGAAAACTCTAGCCACGTGTGCCACTCACAGGAGCCAACAAATGGAAGCTGCCAAAGTACCCACCATGGATGAACAGTAAAGAAAATGTGATCTGTACATGCAAGGGAATACCATGCAGCCTTAAAAAAGGAAGGTGTCCTGGTGCATGGAGAAACAGGGATGAAGCTGGAGAGCAGCTTGCTGAGCAACAAGACAAGACACCAAGTGCTGTAGGATTCCACTGCCGAGATCCCTGAGGGAATCCATGGAGACAGAGAGAGAGATGAATGGAAGGCCCCAGGACCAGGGCAAGAAATTTAAAGTCAATTTCAGCTTGGGAAGATTCTGAAAAAGTTCTGTGGGTGAATGGCAGCCACGGTTATACAACGCTGTCAATGGGTTCAACACTGCCAAGCCGTACACTTAAAAATTATTGGAATGCTAAATTGTGTAAATGTATTTTGCCACAATTAAAAACAAAAGTAAAAGCAGGGTAAGAGGAGATGGTGAGGTTGGGGAAGTGTGAGGCTGTGTGTCGCCAGCCCCCAGGGAACACGTGTTGTCACTTCCTCTTTCCTTTGAGACTTTGTGCCCTCCAGGGAAAGCGGAGTCCCCTGGGGATGGGGTGGGCATCACTGGGATGCCAGAGTTTTGAGAGGCACGACCTTGGGGCCAGGAAGAAGGAAGAACTATCTCGCCACAGTCAGCATAAGAGATGCACGTCCTTGAAAGTTTCTAGGGGTCCTGGGGTGGGGAGGGATATAGGTTGCAGGTTGTAGGAACCCCTAGAGGCAGGGATTTCCAGGAATGCTGAAGTCAGCTGACAGCCACATTCCCAGAAGTCCCGCTGTGGCTACAGGGTCAGTGCAGTCACAAAGGACAAGCAATCACAATGCCCAAGGTCCCTAAGACCAAAACTTCCAGAGTTTTCCAGAGTGAACAAAATGTCTCACCTCGGCAAGTCCTTGTCTTCTGAAAACTATCGTCACTTTGTGGCTGAGACCAGTGACCTGAATGCTGCCTCGTTTTAATGAAACAGCTTGGGGCAAGATGACAAGCCAGCTGGCATTTGAATTGGCATCATCAGGGACTTTCAGAATGGCATTTCATCCTTGGACACTTGGTTTTGCAAATCTGCTCAGAAACATGCTGTCCAAGCTGACAGTCCCGTTCCAGTGTGTGATTACACACCCAGGTGACCTACTCCCAGTGACCAGGCAAGGAGTCGCCAGGAATAGAGACAGACTAGTGAGCCAGGCTACCTTGCATTCCCAGACTGTCCACGTGTGTTTAGGGGCTACAGTCAGTGCCTGCGGCAGCCCTGTACCTGTTACAGTCATGTTACTGTGCAAGTTTGGAGCCAGACGCCTGGCTTTACTCTGTTCCTGCTGGCCTTGACCAGGCTGTGAGGCCTGGCCAGGACACCTCACCCCACTGGGATGCTTCCTCTTCTGTGAAGGAGGGTGACAAGGGATGGTTACCTGAGTTCAGGTGAGGCACCTGCACACAGGTACACCCTGTACCCCATAGGGGGTTCTTCCTTACCCATGCATGGGCATGCACCGTGGTTTCCCTATTTTCTGCAGGTAGGAGTGTCCTGGACCCTCTCAAGTTTCCACAGTGCCTCATGTCCTCTGAGCTCCACCCCACTGTCCAGCCAAAGGGTCACTGTCCCCTCTAGCATGCTCTAAAGGCACCACAATCACAGCGTGCCAAACCAAGACTAAGTCTCTCTTTCCAAGAGCTGGTTTCACACACACACACACACACACACACACACGCACACTCCCTAGGGGGACCCAGCCCATCTCCAGCCTGCCACATGAGAGTATTTCTGTGATGAAGAAGGCAGGACTATGCAGGTGCCACGGAGGTCTTGAAAATGACTGCAGTCAAGACAGGAGCAGAGTGTGTCTTTCCACATGGGAAGGTGCACTCTTCCCAAGAGCAGGAGTGGCCTGGATGACCACTGTGAATCTAGGTGGCCCCTGACTCCTCTCTTTGGCTGCAGCACATCAGTGGAGGCCCTGAAGAGCCTGCTGTCCACCACAGGGCACTGGCATGACTTTGCGCACCTGGAGCTTCAGGGTGCCTGGGAACACTTCTCCTCCATTGGCACCTACCCACATGGTGTGGTCCTCCTTGCCAGGTACCAGTGTGGGGGGCAGGGAAGGAGCACCTGCTCCAGGCCACCACCACCCCAAGGGCTGCATGTAGCAGGCAGAGTGACAGAGTCTGGGTCTTCTAGAGCCACTTGGAAATTAAAGAGGCAGGTTCTGGGGACCCCAAATGTGTATGCAGAGGCCCTGGGGCACCAAGGGAATGTGCCCTAGTCACAGGCATGCCTGTTGGTGCTGGCATCTCCTCAGCCCCCACCTGGCCTGAGACCTCCTGAGGGACAAGGATTGTCAGTGCTATTTCTCAGCCTCCCCCATCCCAGCCCAAGCCTGGCACAAACTGGGAACCAGGGTGCAAATGGAGTGGGATGTGCTCACAGAGATGTGTGCCAGCCGCATCAGAATGCTCACCCACATCAGGGCACTCCTGGCCACAGACACCCCTGGCCCAGGCGCTGGCAGGAAGGTAGACCCTGGAAGTGACCACAGCCTAGGCCTTGTACCCTAGGGCCATGGTGCAGAACCACTGCAGGAAGATTAAGGCCGTGCTCAGCCAGCTGCTGCCCAGCCTGCAGAGCCAAGAGGAGCGCGAGAGGAAGGTGGCCATCCTCATCCTCACGGAGGTAGGGGCAAGGCTGGAGGCTGGGGATCCTGTCTCTCCATACGCTGCAAAGGCTTCTGAAGACCTGAAGGAGCATTGAATGTAGGCTCGGGCAGACCCATATGCTAATATTAGCCTTGTCCTGCCTCAGTGGGATCCCAGGTCCTCGCCTGGGTCTATAAAACCACAAGACTCAGAAAGATGTTGGGTGGGGCCAGTTGCAGAGCTGTGGTCTCTGAACCACACTGGAGTGGGGGGAGGTCTTTTCTATGACAGACAACAGGTAACCTGAAGCCTTTAACCCAAGTCAAACCCTACATTGGCCTCAGCCCCCACCCTATCAGTAGGACAGTCTGGGCCACTTGTGCCCCTGTCCCCATGTGCCCACCCAGACCCTGGCCCCTGAGTCCCACAACGCAGATGCGAATGCCCATGAGGGCACCAAACCTGACCTGCAAGTCCCACCCCCAGTTCCTCTATAGCCCCACTGTGCTGGAGGTCCTTCCCAGTCAGGCTGCCAGGACTGTGCTGGCAAAACGTCTCTGCGATACCAGCCCGGAGGTGCGTGCGTTCAGCCTGCAGGCGCTCGGGAACATTCTCTTCCACCCGGAGAAGGTGAGGACTGGCAAGTGCATGGCTACAGGAACTGGGGGAGGCAAGGCCCACTGGGTGGGATCCTGGCTCTGTCCCTTTGGGCTCTGTCCCTTCAGTAGAGTGACGTCAGACCACCTCTCCTCATCTGCAGACAGGAGCAGGCTGTGGGAAGGGTGGCAGTGTCCTTTCCCCAGTGACAGTGTCTGTTCTACACCAGGAGACAAATCCACTGCAGACCTCAGGTGCCCGCTGAGGAAGGTCCCCAAACCTGGCCAGAGAGCTCTGCACCAGAGAACCTGGTGGATAGGTTCCCCCGACTCACAGCTGACATAGCCTCTCCATTCCAACCAACACTGCTCCATCACCATAGCAACCCACATCCCATAATGAATAGCTGATGGAGAGAAAGCCTGCAGGTTGACTTGGGGAGGTACCCAGTTCAGGCCATAGAATTCCTGACACCCTATTCTATGGGTTTTCAAGGCCCTGTGCATGGTTAGGAGCCAGGATGCAGACCAGTCCCCCACTCCAGCACTTCGTAGCTAACAATCCTTCAGACCTTGGGTCTCAGTGCCTCTGTCTAAATAAAATGGAAGTGGAAATGAAATCTGCAGAGACCAGTGCTGGGTCATGGACAGCCCTCGAGCCATGATCAGCCCTTAAGCCACTGGCTGGCACAAGCAGCAGCAGGACCTTTTATGCTGACACTCTGCATGGGCCCAGCCACTGGCGACACCATATCATAAAATGCCGAGCTGGACGGAGATGTTCCCAGGTGGTCAGGAAGGGTAAGGCTTGTACCTCCCTTCAACTACCCTGGGGCCCTCCCCTAGAGGGAGGCCCAGCCCATTCGGCTGCAGTTGGAGAAGGCTGCTGTAAATGTGCAAATGAATGTTCAGAGCTCATAGGAGAAAAGGCGGTCATGGGAAGGCCACATAAGCGACAGTTTGCAAAAAGTTCCTAAAACCATTCAACCATCAGACTAGTACAACAATTCTGTTTAATTCATAGGTCTCTGTATGGTTAGGAGGAGATCTCCATCAGGGTCACCAAAGCCCTATGCATTGCATGTGACTCGTGGGAGCTTCATAATAGGAAACGGAGACTAGATAGCACTTATTCATCATCTATCCACCCATTCACAAATCCATCTACATACATACAGCCATTCATCCATCTGCCTATATAACCATCCATTTACCCGTCTACCCATTCATCCATCCATCCACCCATCTACACATCTATCCATTTACCTACACACCCTTATGTTCCTAGAGTCCTTCATCTGACTCATTCTTTCACTATTTCACTTATTCATTCCTTTGATATTCACTCATTCAATCATTCATTCATTCACTCAGTTACCTCTGCACTTTCTCCAGCCATTCTCCCAGACATGTGATCACAGGGAGTTTCCCTGTGCCTCCTGCATACCCTACACTGACTGGGGCCGTGTGGGGAGTGCAGAAGGCAGGTAAGGGCCCTGCTAGACCGGGAGGACTTGGTATGAAGAAGGATATATAGTTCCCGTTCCATCTCAAGTGAAGTATGAGCCAGAGGGAACAAGAAGACCCATGAGCACTTGGGCAAGGAAGACTATTGTGGCAGGGACAAGATGGGCTGACCAAGATGGGACGAAGCAGGCCAGCCTGCCCGAGGAGAGCAGATACGCATCACATCGTGCACGTTCAGCTTCTTATCTGGCCCTTCCCACTAGAATTCCCTCTGCCAGTCCTGTCCATAGCTGGAACTCCATCTCATAGGGAGACAGAAAGTGCGATGCTGTCTTGTGACTCACTGGGTGAAAATGAACTTAATGTTTTTAAATGAAACAGAGCTTAGGAAGCTAACAAAATCTGCTTCAAACTTATTTAAAAGTTATTTTTTAAAAACCCAACGTGGTTTGCACACAAGGGGCCAATGACAGGAAACATCCACGCTGCTTTCCGACAATGCACCTGAGAATCCAGGAATGAGAGCAAACAAATGGGGCAGACAGAACTGGCTGGAAAGAAATTCAAAAAAATGTTTAAAGCAAAAAGTGTAAAAATGGAACATAACGGTCACTAGCAACACAAAAGGTCTGGAGCCACCACCTGGGACACACTAAATCCCAGTTATGAGAGGAACCAGAGACTTCAGTAGGTACAACTAGGACCAGCCTTTCCCTGGTCCAGCCTCAGAACCCATCTGACCTGGGCAAGCCTGGAAATGGGGTGAAGGCAGGGGTGTTCCGGGCCTCCGAGTAGGAAGGTGCTGGAACCCGAGTAGTACTGAGGGCTCTGTGCATCCATATCTCTCCTTTAACTCCTCAAAGACCCCAGGTGGTGTAGCGAGAAGCAGCTCTGTCCAAGGCAACAGGCTCCTGTTGGGGGGGCGGGGATCGACAGCTCTCAAGTCACTGGAAGCCACAGTCACAGGGTGGGGCAGGAGGACCACAGCTGGTCGGGGCTGTGGGCGCACAGGGGTCAGAGGAGCAGGTCCCGGCCCGCCACCCACCGCCCTGCTGCCCCGCAGGAAAGCCTGCTCCGTGCGCAGCTGCCGTATTTCCATGAAGGCTTCTTCCAGAAGAGTGAGCCAGTGGTCGTGGGCATCATGAGCACCGTGTCGGAAGTGCTGCACCGCCTGGGCACGCAGGGCGCAGGCGCCCAGAGCCTCAGTGTCGCCCTCAGTGTCCACAGTTTCTTCGACGACGTAGGCGCGCAGGGACAAGGCGGGCGGGCGGGGGCCGGGGGGCGGGGGGCGGGGGGCGGGGAGCGGGCCCTCCCTGTTCAGGCTGCCGGTGATTTTAACTTCCGGCAGGTGGACTGTGTTAGCTGATTGACCACTAGGTGGCGCTCGGCTCCTCCTCATGGTTGAACACTGCCAAATCCAATCACTCTGACTTTCAATCTCAGATCCTGCAACTGCCCCACTAATCTCTTAGGCTTATGACTGACCTGGGGTCTCCTTTAGAGGTACTTTTCCTTCACTGGAAAATATGTCGGATAACACCTCCCCGGAACTGCATTCATGACCATTTCATACATTTTATGTCTGAGTTTGCATAGCCCGGGAACCGTGTCTGAGGAAGGAGACCCAGCTCTGCCCTGGGAGACCCAGGCCCAGCCAAAGGACTCTGCAGAAAGAACCCAGTGGGCTGGGGTCCCAAGTCGGGCAAGAGCTGGGCCCTGTCTGAGACCTGCCTTGCAGAACCGGGACCAGGTTCGCGCAGCAGCCATGGCACTCTTTGGGGACCTGGTGACCTCGATGGCAAGCGGGAAGCTCAGTGATCTTCAAACCCAGGTGTACCAAAGCATGGTGCCCCTACTCCTGCACCTAAAGGACCAATGCCCGGCCGTCGCCATGGTCAGTGCCCACTGCAGCAGGACAGGATGACAGGGCTTTACCTTGGCCAGGGGCTGGGCAGGCAGGTGGAAGAGGAAGGGGCTCCCTGGGCCAGCACCAGGTCACAGCCCCTACACACACACACACACACACACACACACACACACACACAGGACTCTGCTGTCCTGCTCACTATTGGGTCCCCATTCCAGGCACAGGTATGGATAGCTCAGTCACTCCCTGAATTTGCTGGAATGTAGCCAGAACTCTCCCTGCCTCATCCTCAACTTGCATGGTTCACAAGAGCTGCACATGGGCACCTGGGGCGGTGGAGGAGGGCGCTGGACCCCACAGCACCACACAGCAGGTCACCTTCGATACTCACCCATGCTGTGGTCCCTGGGAGCAGGGCGTAGATGAACGAATCAGGCAGTGGGTGACCCTCCTGCGGCTGTCCCCACAGCAGGCCAAGTTTGCCTTCTACCGCTGTGCTGCCCTGCTGCGCTGGCAGCCGCGGCACATCCTCTTCTGCATACTGGCGTGGGAGCGCAGCCTCAGTGCCCACCACTTCCTCTGGACCTGCCTGGTGAGGGTTAGCGTGCCGCGAAGCTGGGCTGGCTGTATCCTGTTTGGTCTGAGGGCTTTGGAGAGGGCACAGCTGGAGATCAGTGGTCCCGGCAGGCCCAGCTCCAGATAGTGACAGGTGGCTGTCCCCTCACCAGATGACCCGCAGCCAGGAAGAGTTCAGCATCCACCTGGCACAGGCCCTCAAGTACCTGTACAGCTGTCACTACCACATGAAGACCTGGGCAATACTCTTCATAGGTGGGCAGAGGGAGGGCCAGGATTGGAGACCCCCAGGTTTAACCTTGCCTACACCCACCCTGACCCACCCACCAGCAACAGGGAAAGGAATGGGTGAGGGAGCTTAGGGCTGAGGAACAGCAGGAGTGGTCTGGGCCCCCAAAGAGATCGGAGCCTCTACCCACTGGCCAGCTGCACCCCATTCTGCACAGGTTACACCATCTGCTACTTCCCCCAGGCCGCATCCCAGAAGCTGAGCAACAGGGAGATCGACCTGGTGCTCCACAGTAAGCGGCCCTGGCCCAGCCCTCCCTGCCACAGCCCCCACGTCCAGCTCAGCATCCTGAGACCATTTCAAAGACAGCAAGACTGAGGCCCCTAGGAGTAGGACTCTTCCGGCCCTCCAAGTCCAGGGCAATAATAGGACAAGGACCTTAGTATGAACAGAGCCCACCCCAGGGTCCACCTCTGCTTGTTGCCCATTCCGCTCTCCAGGCCTCAGTCATGGCACCAGAGGATGGGCGAGCTCACTCTTCAGCCCCCATAAAACAAGGGCCCCACAGCTACCCTGAGAACGGGGAAGGGAACTCTCTGGGACCTTAGTCAGCTGGAATGAGGGGGACTGATCCTAGGCTGGGGTCACCTCTGACTTAACCCTTCTCTCCTGAAGCTTTTGAAGATCTCAAAAGAGACCCAGAGCCCAGCCTCCAGGAGTTTGCCACCAGGCAGCTCTGCTTCTTGCAGAAGGTGACAGCCAGATCCCAGAAGTGACTTCCTGCTGTCCTCCCGCCCTCTCTCCCCTGCCACCCACCCTCAAAGGCCAGCCAGGCACACAGAGCTTCATTGCATAACTTTTCCATTTGAAAGAAAGGTCTAGATTCAACAAAGACGTGTTACTCCTGTTGGCCCCCCGCTTTGCACCCCATGGGCCTCACAGCGTCAAGCCAAGCCCCAGGAGACACCGGCAGGAAAGACAAGGGGGTGGGGGTGGCTGCAAAGTCTGCGATAGGTCCTGTAGATGGCTGCCCCTCCATCCCCAGAGATGAGTCAACTTGATGTGACCTGAGCCCAAGTCCTGGGCATGCACGGCTGAATGGCCTTCAGTTTGTCCCCAGCCTGGGGTTTGGCAGTGGCTGAGGGACTGATGGTGGGGACGAGCTCCCCAACCCAGCGTCCCTCCATCCTCCTCCTCCTCCGGGTCAGAGCTCCCCTGGAAGCTTGCAGCAGGCCCAGCCTAGCCAGGGTCATACCTCCCAGGTGCACAGGGCTGACCTGGAGTTGTATGGCCTGAGGCAAGGCCTGGGCTCTCTGGGCCTCTGATGTTCCATGTGAAATGCCACGGCTTCCTTGTGAGCCTCGG
This sequence comes from Dasyprocta punctata, assembly GCA_004363535.1. Taxonomy (NCBI): domain Eukaryota; kingdom Metazoa; phylum Chordata; class Mammalia; order Rodentia; family Dasyproctidae; genus Dasyprocta; species Dasyprocta punctata. Next base: position 62,160 of record RJWM01001771.1, read on the forward strand.
TTTACCAAGAGTGGAGAGGGCAGGTGGGCCTTGCCTCACCCGAGGCCCAGTGCTTGTCCTGCAGCACAGTACAGGGTCTCCCAGGACCCTGCCAGACTAGCCAGTGCCCCCACAGGGCATCCCCACAGGGTCTGCCCACTGCCCCACCTCTCCTGGGCCCATACTGCTCTGACCACACCTGAGCTCATCTAGGCCTAGACACCGCCCCCTACAACAGTCTCCCAGGCCCAGTGGGCAAGCCCCAGCCCTCATAGGGCCAAGCACCCCACCTCCCCAACAGAATCCCAGCCCATCTTCCCCAAACCTGTGTGCATCTTGGGGCAGGCCACATTGCTAGGGGCGCAGGCCCTGGGACTTGGAAGGAGGATTGAAAAAAATACAGCAACCTCCCCCAAATGTACCATAGATACAGTTAAGTCCATGGGTGTGCTCAAGCAGAGGAGAGACTAAACACTGACAGGCCTGGCAGACCGCCAGCCAGGCTCCCCACACCCAGTCTCCTCCCTCTGTTCTTTCCAGAAGCGGAGCTGCCTGGGGGGCTTTGGATAGTTTTGCCCTTTCACATACCCGACCTGCACCCCTTACCTCACGGGTGTCTGTCTCAGAGCCCTCCTCTGCTTCAGCCCTTGGCTGGGGACAGCGGCTTAGATCTAGCCTGGCAGGTGGCAGAACTGTCTCAGCAGGGTGGCGGTCTCCTCGGGGTGAGCTTGCTGGCTGCCCTCAGGCCACCCAGAGTCCCTGCAGTTCCTCTGCCCTTCTGGAAAGTCTCACTTAGCAAAAGCTTGGGACTCCTGCGTGGGTTCGCGAAGCCAACACTAACCTGACAGGCCCCTCAGGTTCCAGATCCTTGCAGGTGCCCACACCATCTCAGGTCCCTCCCCAGCAGATGGCATTCACCTTCCTCTGCCCTTAGCCGCAGGTGGCCTCTGTCCCTGAAGTCCACACCACCCCTTGTCAGGTCAATTCCCTGGGCCTTCAAGGCGGACACACAGGCCCTGCTGGAGGTAGAATAGGGAGTCTCCCCCTCTTTGCGGACCTGGGACCCCAAAATTGCCACATGCACCCACCCTGACTTGCAGAGCAGCAACACTGGTGACTCAGCCTCGTCTCCTAACGTCCTGACCCCAAAACTGCAACCAGCAGCCCATGAGTGGCCCAGCTCCACTCTGGTGTATCAGGAATGCAGACCCAAATCCGAGTGCAGGCTCCCAATATGGCCACCAGGGGGCACCACAGGACCACGCTGGAACTCCAGCATATGGGGATCACACAGGTTTTAATTCCCTGGCAAGTGACCTCCCAGACCCCAAGGCCACAATTCACCCCCACCTGGCCCTGCACTCACTCTCCACACATGACCACAGTTCCTGTTTTATTGCCTTTGAGTGTCCAGAGCATCTGACTGCCCCAGAATCCAATAATTTAAGGTGCCAAGAACAGGGAAGGTTAAGGACCTCAACCGAGGGGCTGGGCCCAGTGGTTAAAAAACACCCACCACCATGTCCAGGTCAGAGAGGAGACCTGTGGTAGTGGTGGGCTTGTTGGAGGTCACTGGCAGGAGGTCCAGAGATAGGGGCTGACCAGTGTCAGGGACACCGTGCCCAGGAGAGGAGCTCACGAGGCCAAAACATGGAACACACGGCTGCCTGACTCCTGGGACACAGGGGCACCGAGGCACAGGAAGACAGACCAATGGAGGTCAACCAGGACAAAGGAGGGCAAACCACCGCAGGCCCCAGGCCTGGCCAAGGCCGGAGCTACATGATGCAGCATTTGGTCTTGTGTGTGTTCGGGTCTTTGAACCGCAGTCTCTGTTTGGGCCGGTATTTCTCCAAGTAAGTGAGCTGCTTGCTGTTAATGGCTCCACGACGCTTCCTGGGGAGATGGGGTCAGTCAGAAGGTCACCCAGGCTCTGGTTTGGCCAGCTGTCCATCCCATATACTGGACGAATGGGCTGGGGCTGCTCCTTATAACCAACAGAGCTCTTCCAGGCCTTCCTGGCACAGCCTGGGGTTACAGGACCCACATGCAGAGGTGGGATGGGGGGCACCACCAGCAGAAAGGCCTGGCACTCTCCGTGCAGCCAGTTCTGCTCAAGACCACAGCCCAGAGCCTGCAGAGAAACAGTACTAATGTGCCCACATGTATGCTGGTGTGTATGCATATGTGCCCATGTATGCGAGCATGTGTGTCCTGCTATGACGTGTTTGAGAGTATATGTGCATACGCACCCGTGTCTCTGTATGCATGCTGCCCAGGCACCTCGATACTTGCAGCTGCAGCTCCAACCATGTAGGGTAGCAAGCTAGGGACAAGCGTGCCTTGAGAAGAAGGTGGCTGAGTCCTGGCACAGGCTGTCACAGGACAACCCAAAAGTGCACCCTCCAAGAGCGTGTGTGTGACAAACTTGTGCATGTACACGCACACACACTGGCGGGGGGGCAGGGTCAATCACTGTTGTCCCTGCCTGGCTGAGTAGGCAGATGGGAGCCCTCCCCTGGGAGGCCATCAAGTGACTAGAAGACAGCTGGCTAGAAACCTCCAAGGAGGTTAGGGAGGGACCAAGCCAGGGACAACAGGCTGGAGGGCAGCCAGGCCCTGGTACTGGGCATAGATGAGACTGGAAGGCTTTGAGGTTCCTGTTTCCCCCTGAGAGGCTGGACCATACCCAAGGTCCTCTGCACATGGCAGAGTCACCAGGTATTTTGGCTTGTATCTAGATGTTCCCCTAAAACCTCATCCACTCACAGGTGGGACTGTTCAGAACTGGTCTGATCTAGGGTGTGTGATACTGGGATTAAGAGCATGTGGTACCAAACTGGTCCACTGGTTGGAATTAGCACAGTTCTGGGTGTGACTGACTGGATTTATTGAAAACATGCCTCCCCTGCATGTGGGTAGCACCACCCAAAAAGCTTACAACCTGAATGGGATAAAAGATGGAAGGCAGGCTGCTGCTGCCTCTGCTTGCTGCCTTCCGCCTGCTACACCATGAACTGTTTCATCCGTGATGCCCCTCTGCCAGGCCTCCCTGCCTTGGAGCCAGCTGATTATGAACTGAAACCTCTACAAACTGAGAGCAGAAATAAATCTTTCCTCCTTTAACTCTGGGGGTATTGAGCACTTTGTTTCAGCAATAAGAAAAGTAACTAAAGACAGCAGAGGCATTAAGCAGATGGGATCTGCCAGGGCAGGAGGGACGCCCCTGGCCAGCAGGTCCTGGCTGCTCCTTTGGCTGGCTTCAGAGGTGGAGTACGGCTATCCTGCACCTTTGCTGCTAATGGCACTCAGCTCCTGACTCTCCAGGGATGGCTCAAGGCTGGTCCAGCCCTGCTGGCTCACGCAGCCTCAGGCCAAGGGAATCACGTGAGTAGAGAGGAGACCAGTGGCAGGGGTGGGGTTGTTGGAGGCTGCTGCGCCACCAGAGAGGGGTGTGTGAAGAGAGGCCACAGTGACAACCCAGGCCCCTGAGCACGTGCCCACTCAGCCCCACAGCTGGCCACTCACTGACGAATGAACTGGATGGCATCTTCGTACTTCATCCCGCTCTCGATGAGGGCCAGTGCCACCAGGACTGGAGCCCTGCAAACAGACAGCTGGGCTGGGATCATCTGAGCCTCTGCACCCCAGCCCTCTCCGGACAGGCTTCTGACTGAGGATGCAGGGTATGCGGAGTTCACAGGGGCCAGATCCCCCACCCAGTTCCCCCAGCTCCCCTGCGAAGGGCACAGACTGGGAGTCCAGCCCAGTTGTCTGGGTCCAGATCCTGACTCTCCTGTCCCTCCTATGCAACCCCAGGGAGTCTGGACTGCCTCTCTGTGCCCCATCAGTGAAATGTGTCATGGAGGGATAAACTAAGGCACGCAAATGAAGGCCTTAGCTCAGGTCTGTCCCAGGGTAAGGGATCTCAGTACAGGCTGGCTGGGAACCCTAAAAAGTTTTTCCTCTGATCAAAATAGGGGACTCCGCTGCCAGGTCCTCTCAACCAGATCCAGGCTGCTGATCCTTGTCTGAGCAGAAATCTATTCATGGCCCAGCTCACCAGGGTGCGCTTGTGTCTGGGGAGGAGCACTGGGGAGCAACCACTGCAGGAGGGAGTCAGGTCAGACTTCGGGTAGGACTTCCTCCCTGCCAGACCATTAGAGGGCTTGTCAGCGAAGCCTTGGCCTTGGGGAGTCAGACCTCTGGGATGATCATGTGGCTATGGCTCAAGTTGGAAAGTGAGGAAGTCTGACTACAAGATCCCAAGCTCCAAGAGAGTGCCCACCAAGGGCAGCACCAGAGGACTAGAGCCCCACTCCACCCCCACGGCCATGCCCACCTCTGTCCGTGTCCCCCACTCACCGCCCCAGGCCTGCCACACAGTGCACAGCCACACAGCTGCCAGGATCATCGCAGAACTTGGTTTTCAGCAGGCTTAGCCAGTCCTCCACCACCTTGCTGGGTGGGGGTGCCCCATCATCAAATGGCCAGTCCTGTGAGTAAATCAGTCCATGAGGACCCCAACTTGTAGGGGTTGGAGGGGCCACCCTGCCACTCCGTGCCTGCTGGGAGGGGAAGAGAACGCCAGGAGCTAGCAAGAGGGCTGGCAGGAGTGTGGGCACCTTGCTGTGAACAGCTAATTCCCTGATCCCGCCTACTTGAGCTTCACCCACCAGAGTGTCTTACTGAGTCACCCCATCCTTTCTGAGTACAAGCTCCTAGGGAGCCCGTGGGCCCTCCACCCACCTCTATCTGCCCCAAAAGTGGTCCCTCCCACCTGAATACCTGTGGTGGTGCCTGCAGTAACACACAAGCCTGCAACCTATGCCCACTATATCCCCATCCCCCAGGGCTGCCACACAGCCCAGGCACCACAAAGAGTAAAGACAGGCCTGTGGTCGAGGCCATGTTTCTGGGAGTCAGACTCCGCGCACCAGCTGGACCCAGGCTGGGGAGGTGAGGCCAATCCCCGTCAGAGGCGGCCCAGCCCAGGGTGTACTGCAGGGGGACAAGACAGTCACGTATTGGTAAGGCAGGTGCACAAGGGACTGCTCTAGAATCAGCACTGACTGCTGCTGGGGCGAACCCATACAGGCCCATGCGTGCTGCCTTAAACCTAACCCAAATCCCTCCTGTTTCCGGGGAAGGGAAGGAGAGGCTATTGAGATGCCCTGGGCTAAGATGTGCTTATGTGCCTTTGTCTCGAATCCTTCCAAGCAACGATATTTTCAAGTGAGGACCCTGAGGCTCAGAGTAGCCTGTGAGGTCCCACAGATGGAAAGGGACAATGGTGGAATTCAGCCTACGTCTTTGTGACCCCAAAGGACAGACTCCCCCACACACACACTCCAACTCCCAGGCAGTAGCTGCTGCACATAGTAACAGCTGTGGGCAAAGATACAGAGAGCTACACACCCGGCTGCCTGGGGTACGAAGCCCATGGGCCAGGGACTGGGGGGCCTCATAGGACGGGCTCTGGGGCTCCAGATACTGAGGCTCAACCCACAAGCACATGACCACAGAGCTGCCCCACCCACCACCTAAACTGGGTCCGTGGGGCCATGGGAGCCAGGGAAACAACCCCAAGGGTCCCCCGCAGTCTCCACAGAGGGCCTCCCCAGGCCCGCCTGCTGCCCGGAAACACAGCCCCAGACAAAAAGTGGTGAGAGGCTGAGAGAAAGCCCCTGGGAAGGCCATGCTCCCCACCATGCGGGCTGCCGGGCTCAGGACACCCCCACGGCAAACACACCTGGTAGGCAGGGCCACATTGTTGTGTGAGCACCACTCCCCAAAGCACTGTCATGTCACTGGCTATGTGGCTTCAGAGCATAAGAGTCCCCGCGCCTTGCTTTCCCCAAGATGGAGCCATATAAGGGGCTGCAGGCTGCCATATGGTTGGGATTTGGTAGCACCCAGTGGGTTACAGACACGCACCCAACCCAACACATAAAGAGGACCCAACTAACTGCAGGAGCCACGGCTTTGACCAACAAACCTGACTCCTGCCTCTTGGCTTGAGTCTGAGAAAAGGGAATTCAAGAGGGGTGACTTTCTCTTGGTCACATGTCCCTACCTCTGACCTCCTCCAGCTGTCCACACACCTACGACCCAAACACCCAAGTGACACCATGCACTGGCCTCTCAGTAAGAAATAGTAACCCATCCATGAAGCCTTACCCCCTCCCCAGGGCACCACCGCGTCCCCTGTGCCCCCTCACCACAACAGTGATGCCGTCCTTCTCCAGCGGGGCCTTGTCGTAGGTCACTTCACACACTCGCACCACTGTGGTGGCCCCGTACTTCTTCAGGTCCTGGCAGGGTGTGAAGAAGGAGCAGGCTGAGCAGGGGACCAAAGCCTTAGGACATGGCTGAGTGCCCTCAGGCCAAAGGCAGGACTGTGTCCCTCCAGTGCCTGCTCCAGGGCTGTGGCCCCCACAGCAAGACAGTGTGGACTCAGGCCCAGTGACTGGCAGATGGTCTCACTTGATGTCCCAGGTGCCTATTCCTCAGCTACCTAAAGACAGGCAGGCATCCCCATCTATGCTCACCACAGTCCACACTCAACAGCTGTGACAGCACACCACATGCACCCCTAGACGCTGCAGTGGTCTGCACCCCAACTCTTACAGGCAGGGTCTCATTCCCTAGATGAAAACCCTGGCCTTCCTACAGGTAGGGCATGAATGGGTTCTGAGGGGCAGGCCCCACGGGCAGGAGGCCTCCGATCCAGCAGGGCAGCCTGAGTGGGGGTGCTGCACACCCATAGGGAAACCCTGTGCTGACCAGCCAAAAGGTCATCAAGCGCACAGCCAGACAAGGGATATTTATACCCAGGGGCACGGGCATGGCCAGCACCACCCCCACCTGCTCCCAGCAGATATTCTGGGAATGGTGAGGGACCACTGGGTTCCACTGGTCATGCAATGCGGACACCAGACATAGAGAGGCCGGGACCCAACTATTCTAAGAATACAGGGAGGAAGAGGAGGTGGCCGCCTCTGAGGCCAAGGGATACCTCAGAATCCCTCTGTGCCTTCAGGGGAGGAAGCTGCCATCCTGCCCAGGTTTGAGCCCTGACCCTCACCACAGAACAAGCCATCCCCGAGACTGCTCATGCACTGAGCCCTGGTCACACTGCGGGCCCTGATGCTAATCATACTCTGGACCATGAACCTGGTCCTGCACTGAGCCCTCATCCTGGGTACACTCTAAGCCCTAACCCCAGTCACCATAGTGCTGTGCTTACCAGTCCTTCCCCAGGCCCTGCTGTTATCTCAAGGGTCTCAGCTGTGAGAGGGGGCAGTCGCTCTCAGCAAGGCACAGGGCTCAGGCTCTGGGGTCCAGCTCCCTGTATAGTCCCCATGTCCTCTCCCATCCACATCCTCATTTGACTCTGACAAGTCCATAACAACTCATCTCACTTCAGGAATGGGAGAGCTGAGAGATGGGTCTGCAAAATGCCTCACGTAATGGGTTCTGTAATTGGCCCACATACAGCTGCCAGCTCTGTAAGTGGCCCTGGGTCTGATAACACACTGACAGCTCTAGTAGTCTGTTCCCAACACAGACTGAAAATACACAAGTGCAGGGGTCTTGAGGTGCAGGCATCGCTTCCCGCCACCCCTTGAAGGGTCAGTGGTCACTCCCTCCTGTGGCCAATTCAGTTCTAGCCTAGGTGTTGTCCCATCACACAGAGTCCTCACCTCTCCACCTGCCTGGATTCACACAGGTTCAAGTCCCACTGTTCACATGCTGGCCCCAGGGAACTCACTGGACCCTGAGACTCCCCACTCCCGACCCTCCCAAACATCTCCACGTGCCCCATCCAGGACTCTGTAACAGGCGCCTGTGCTCAGCTGCACACAGAGAGGACTGGGCATGGACAGCCAGGCGTCCCCTCACCGGCCCGGGCCTGTAACTGCTCACCAGGCTTCCCAGGCACCCTGCCTGCTCCCCACCCAGCCCCACTCACCTCCATGAAGGTGCTGAGGGTGGCATCAGTGGGGTTGTGCGTGATGAGGAAGCGCATGTTGCGGTAGCTCACCTCCACTGGGGCGGGCCGGTTCATTCGCGCCATGCCTCCGAAAGGCAGGGGACAGGGCGGGAGGGGGCTGCAGAGAGGGCTGGGGACACAGCCAGAGGAGCCCCCACCAGCCTCGGAAAACTGAGTAAAGCAATATCCTTATACTTGTCTGGACAAATACTGTACAAATACTTGAGAAAGGGAAAGAAAGCTGCTCAATGTTTGGATAATTAAAAAAGAAAACCCAATCCCACCCACCCACAAAAAAGGAGCAGAACAGTCCCCCAAAGTAAGATGGGCAATTCCAAACTCCCGTCTCTCAGAGCCGCCTGAGAATAAAGGGGATAACAACCCAAAGGACATTTAAAAACCCCAAAGCGAGTATGCCCACTACGCAGTGTCTATGGTGGCTCCTTCTCTGGGGACACCCTCTCAGCATTGGGGAACAGCCCCCTCTGCTCCAAGGTGGGCTCCAAACCCCCAAGGTCTGGAGGAAAACTGAACTTGAACAGGACCAACTCTGGCAGCCCTGGGGCAGAGGTCACAGTTGTGGCAGGCAGGAGGTCTCTGATGCACAGGCCCTTGGTCACGTTACCCCATTGGGGTAGGGCAAGTCCTGAAGGGGGAGAGGGGGCTCAGTCAGCAGAACTGACTCCAGGCCTGTCAGCAGAGTCCATCAGCAGGCAAGGGCAATGGTGAGGGCCAGAGGCACGTGGCTTCCTCCGCGGCAGGCTCAGGACAAAGCTGGGAACGGCAGTGCTCAGAGCTGGCCACAGGGGCCACTCCATAGATTGCAGGCTGGTCCTCAGCAGGCAACATCTGGGAGAGGAGAAAGAAACGAATGGCCCTCCTCCTGCCTCAGTCTCCCTGTACAAAAACCCAAGGAAGGACAGAGCCAGCCCAGGGTCCTAAGGAGAAAGGACACCCAGGCACAGTCACCGGCATGGGTGAGTAGGAGCACAGAAAGAGAAGGATACCAGACACACCCCCCCTCCAGCATGCTGAACCCCAACAAGCAGACTCCAGGTCTTCCTGCCCCCAAACTTGGCCCTGCCTGAGTCACCTTACACACATACTCAGGACAGTCGCTTTTCCTCAGGCTTATTGGCCACCGAGCAATGGCAGAGCCCAGATCACTCCAGACGGCCCACCCGCAGGGAAGATCAGGACAGTGTAAGACCCACCCAGCTGGGAACCGCTGTAGCTTCCCCGTCCTGGCCTCTGCCCCTACCCCTGATTACTCATAGGCTGGTCAAGCAGGGATGAAAACGAGCTGCCTTGCCCTTTAGGAGCTCAGAGTGGAACAGCTGCCAGGCACATGCCAGGGTGGTGACAGCACAGGTGGCCTGGAGTGAGGTCTAACCACGATAGGGCCTTGAGGAAGGACGCTGCTGGGGTCACAAAGTCAGCCCTCAGCACCTCCACCGCTTCCCTCTCCTCCGCTAAATGGCTCTTAAAGCACCCAGGAGCATAGGCCCCCTCCTACCCACACAGGGGTCAGGAGACCTTGGGCATGCGACTGGCCTCTCGGGGCCTCAGTTTCCCTATCTGCACAACAAAGAAACACAAAAGATGCTTCCAGGGTCCCTCCACTGTGACTCAGTGGTTAGCCGACCCTTCCAGCCCCGTGGATTCATCCCAACTCCCATTTCCCATCACTCCCGTGTGTCCGCACCCTACCTCCTCCACCCAGGGAAAAGACACCCACAGGTGAGGTGAGGGCCAGAGACCCACCTGGCAGTCTTCCATCCCGCCCATGCCCACCACCTCTTACCTCTTTCCCTGCCCCAGAGCCACAGCCAGGGTAAGGAAGGGTCATGGTGGAACCCTGGACTCAGAGGCACCACTGCTGGCCTTGAGCCGTGGACACGGGCCTCACTGTCCCAGCTCTGGCTGTGCAGGGAGGTATGGACTGTCCAGCCTGCCCTCCATACCAAGGCTGGCTCCAGGCAGGGGTCGCATCCACATCCCAGCCTCAACACCCAGAAGGGGAACACCCAATAAGAGGGAAAGGCAGAGGGAAGGAGTCTTGTCCCTGGTTTAGCAACCAACCTGTGCCCACTCGGCACAAGCAACCACCTGATGCTCTGAGCAAAGCCACCGGTGCTGAGGGCACACGAACACCTGGGGGCCCCCTGGGACTAGCGTGTGTGCGTTAGTGTGCGTGTGTATGTGCGTGTGCGTGTCCGTGTGTGTGTGTTTGTGTGTGTGTATGTGTGTTTATAAAAGTAAAGGAGGGAAAAGGCCCAACCAAGACTGCCGTAGGACTCCAGAGCCTCTCCTGAGAGGCTGACCCCATCACGCACAGGGGCTGAGGACTTAGTAAACCAGGGTCACAGCACACGGCCTGCTCTGCTACCCAGTCCCGGAGGACAGTGCTTCCCGGCTGAGAGCCGGAGAGCTGCCAGGCAGGGGGCGCCTGAGTCACCCCCATACTGCTCTTGCAGGAGCCAGAAGTTGTCAGAGGCCTGCAACGAGCTGGGGTTAGACTGGGCTGGGTCACCAGCAGACATCAGGGCCTGGGCTAGACCAGATCTAGGTTGGACCAGCAGAGCTGGTGTTTTGCCACTTCCCGCCACTTGCCTCTGCAGTCTGGACCCCCACCCCAGGAAAGCAGAGCAGGGATGTGAGGCCCTCCTACCCCAGGAACCTCCATGTGGCCCAACTCTACCTGTTGCTGGCCCCTAGGGAAGAGCCCCCCTCTCTAACACACATCCCCAGGTGAGGTCACCAAGAAACCCGGAAATGAAGGACTAAAGAGACTCCAGCTGCGTGGGCAGAGGCCAGGATGCTGCTATCAGAGCCCTGCACCCAAGCCCAGGTAGGGCTGACCCAAGACCTGTGGTCCCCACCGCCATCCCCCAATCCAAGTAACTCCAGGCTGCCCCACCCCCACCCCAGGTGGTGAGCACTCCCTGTGGCCCAACCCTAGATTCTCCATCAGTAAAGCAAGCACAGGCCACGTGGCAGCCTCTGCTGTGAGCCTTTGCTGGTCCAGCCACCATGCCCACCACCCATGCCACCCTACTGCGCTGAAGCTCCTCCTTCCCTCTGGCCCTCCCCTTCCTGGGATCCCGGCCCAGCCTCCTCTGACCAGTATCCCGGCCCTCCGCTTTTTGCAGAACCGCTCCTTTTCAAAACCCTTTAAGGGAGGCCCATCTTGGTCCTTTTGCCAGATGAGGAAACAAGCCAGGGAGAGATAGAAGCACGTTGTCTGGTCCTCAGCCAGACCCGGCTTGCGCTAAGTGGGTTTTCTCAACCTCAAATCTAAGGCAGTAAGAACACTGAATCGAAGGGTTAAGAAAAGCAAACTGGGCTTCAGGAGGGCACAGTTAGTTAAGGAGTTTGAATCACCCGGACTTCAGAAAGGAAGGCGTCCTTCCGAACATGGGACCCTCCGATACTGGAGGAGGTGTCTGGAGGATTAGGCTCGGCGGTTTCCCACGAGAGGCAGGACTGAGATCGGTGGGCTGGGAGCCCCAAAGGCCGCTGGGGTTATGGGTGCGGTGAGCGACTCGCAGGCTCCCCGGCATTAGCGGGAGCGTCCCACCCGCTCACCAGGGTGCCACCTCCCCGGGGCAGGGCCGGGGTCCCCCGAGGGTCCGGAGGGTCTCGCCCGCACCCCCTCCTGGCTCACCCGCGCCCGAGGGCTCGCCCGCCGCCGCCTCCATGCGCCTGCCCGGCGGGCCGCGCTGCGCCCCAGACCGGGGCGCGCCCTCCCGCAGCGCCGGCTCTGCTGATCCCAGCCCGGCTGGCTATTTATAGCGCCTGGCGTCACGTGGGGGGCGGTGACCGGCCGGCGACCAGGATAGCGGGCTCCGCACCTGCCGCCTAAAGATAGCCGCGCCCGGCCCGCGGGAAACAAAGGGCGGCGGCGAGCTGCCGAGGAAGAGGAAGCGCGGCAGGCGCAGGAAGGGGAGCGGCCGCTGGGCCTCCGCGGGCGCACTGACCACCGGGCCGACTGCCGGACCGAGCGGAAGGAAGAGGCGAGGAGGGCGGCAAGAGCCCACGCAGCCCAGCGAGCGCGGGGATCGCCCAGCCCTGCAGTCCCCTGCCCCCTCGTCAGCCCGTCAGCAAGAATGCCTCCGTCTTCCCAGCGGCACACGCTGCCCTGCGGGCTCCTCGTCTGATCCTCATGACACCCCTATGGGTGGTTGCTCTCATCTCCCAGCAGACAGCTGGGGAAACTGAGGCACTGGCTCTAGAAGTACCTCAGGTTGCAGGACCATGCAGGAGTCATCCCAGGAGCTGCCACCACACCCCTCCACGCACACTGCCCCACCCCACAAAGCCTTCCAGGACACCCCCAAACAACCCTCACCTGGTTCTTGTTATCCCCCGCCTGCAGTGCTCTGACGTGGCCTTCACAGAACACAAGTCCAAGAACTCACGTGCTCCCCAGACTGCGAGCTCCAGTGGGACCTGGTGTAACTGTCACCTCCACACCTGCCCTGGCCCCAGAAGCCCTGAGTGGGGTGCCCAGGACTCTTAGAGCCCCTTGTTCACTGGGTCCCCTGAGGCCTTGCCTTGCTGGGAACTTAGCTCTGAAGGGAGCTCTCAGTCAGACAGCCTGGCCCCTGCAATCAGCGGTCAGCACTGGGAGGGGGTGGACCATGAAAGCTGGCCAGGGGCCCAGCAGAGAACATGCCCCCCTCCACTCTCCCCTAGGAAGCACCCCTGTTAGCCCAACCTGGCACAGTCATGTGGTCTTCCCTTGCTTCTGGCCACCTCCCAGTGGCTGTGCCCAGAGGACTCACAGGGGCTCACACCTCCAAGCCAGGGGGCCCTGGAACTCCTAAAAGTGCTCCTAGCAAGGCCCTACCCTGGCAGTGAGCACTGAGGCAGGCCTTGGCTCTTACCTCTTACAGCAGCTTCTCCCTGAGGCCGAGGAGTGGATGGATCAGCACGGGCATTGGCCATCCCACCACTCTCCACCTGGACCACCCTGGTGAGACACTGCAGGCAGGCTGCCGCCCTACCAACCAGACACCAGCCGCAGTCACACTGTGCTGATAAAATCCAGAGCTGGACCTCATGGTGCATGCCTATAGTTCCAGTACTCTGCGAGGCTGAGGTAGGAGGATTGCCAAGTTCAAGGCCAGCCTGAGCAACTTAGTGAATGAGTGAGATCCTGTCTCAAAATAAAATGTAATGAAAAAGGGCTCTTGATGTAGCTCAGTGAAAAGACTTTGAGTTCTACAAAGTACCATCAAAAAGAGAGAGAAAGGGAGAGGAAGAAGGAGAGGGAAAAAGGGAGCGTGGGGGGGAGAGGAAGGAAGAAAGGGAGGGAGGGAAGGAGGGAAGGAAAGAAGAAAAGTCAGGCAGGAAGGACAGAAGGAAATCAAAGCAGCTCAGAGAAACTAACAGTGTATCCAGATCACCCAGTGGAGAACAGAAGAGCCATAGCTGGAGGCGGACCTGCTGAGCCCCAGGAACCCAGCTCATCTCTACCCTAACCCCTTGGCAACCCAGCCTGTTTGCTCACCCATAAAAGGGGTCCTTTAGCGAGCGATCCCAGCAAGTTCTGGGACTTGGGAAGTTCCAGGACCTGGGACCAGGACCCAGTGCCCACCATGCTGTAGGGGTTGCACACATGGTCCACATGCCTGCCCCCCACTTTGGGCCCACTCCTTCGCCTGGGCCCTCTGGCCAGGCTTGGGGGCACCTGTGCAGCTGGCGCAGCCCCCAGCCTTTCAGAGAAATCTATTTATATACCACAGCCGAAGTTGTTCCTGGAGCCCTGCCAGAGCCTGCTAGGGTCAGGGGGAGCCGAAGTGCCAAGACCAGGGTACTCCCTCAGGACATCGCCCCAGCCCTCATCCCCCTGCCCCAAAGCTCCAAAGGAGACCGGGTGCTTTGCCTTTCCCCTTCCCTGTGCTGTCTCCTCTCCCCTTGGCCACATGCCCTTCAGAGCAGCAAGTCCCAGCCCCAGGGAAGGTATCCTAACTTGGGGAGGATGAAGCCTTTGGCTCTATCCCCCACCTTCCACACAGGCACCAAGAGGACCCCACTTGTTTGTGGAAAGAACAAATGACCCAACGTTCTGGGCAGAAGTCCAGATCTGAGAAACATCCAGACCCCACCATGGGATCTCAGCCCTTGAGGCCTGGAGGAACCTCAAAGGGCACCCACACCACCTAATCCCCAGCTCGATCACACACCTGCAGTGATCACTACTCACTGGCAACCCTTGTACTTTCTACCTTCAGTAACACCCCAAGTTATAAGTCCCTTTCTCTAGGACTCTCAGGCAACCCATGACTGGGGAGGGGACCGGCATGAAAGACTCTAAGCAGAAGCCACAGGCAGTAGGTGAGCTGGAAGAGACGGCCAGAGGGTCGGTGGGTATAGTCCTGATCGCTAGGGTCATGTCATTCAGGTATGATCTGGAACTAGCACTAGCCCTGCCTGGACCCAAGGCCTATAAAGGAGTTTATAAATGGAGATGTTGCCAGGGAGGGAAGCCACCTTCCGAGGAGGAGCCAGCTCTCAGCTGGTCACGGGGCCTGGGCCGTGCCCTGGAAGCAGAGGTGTTGGGAGCGAGCCTTGGTTTCCGCCACGCGACACCTGTTCTCCTCGCTGAAGACCTTGAGACAGATGAGCTGGCTGCAAGGGTGCTTCGCTCAGGCAGCCCTCCCCACACACACGTGACGGTGCTCTGCAGGGCACAGTACTAGCTTGCCAAACCTGGCCTCCCAAGACCACCCGCACCTGCCTACTTCATATCACAAAAAAGCACAGACAATTGTTTTAAAAGACTCTAATTGATATGGAAAGTAGAGAGACTCAAATACCAAAAATAGATAAAAACAACATTATAACAAACCATAAAACATAATAAATAATTTTGCTAAGAAAAAAAATACTTTTATTGTTAAAAAAAAAACTCACCCTGTCCCAAATGGTGCCCTAGAAAAACTCCACCAGGAGCATGGAGTACTATGTAAACTTGACATCCTTTAAAAAGTACTTACTGCACTGTATAAGCAGGCAGTACTCTGATTAAATAATACTATCCATGTGCTGATCAACAATATTAGGGACTGCTGGGCATTTAGCTCAGCAGCATAAGCACCTGCCTGGAAAGAGCAAGGTCATAAGTTCGATCCCTGGTACCAAAAAAAAATTATGTCATGACAGTAGAAAGCAGTAATAGAACCCTTGTGCTTTCTGCAGTAATAGTAAGTGAAAAATGGTGTAAGTCAGAGCCTTACCCTTCTAACCATAGTCAGTACTTCTGGACTGGAGACTACCTCCAGTTTCTTATACAAAACAACACAAAGGATGGAGAATTATGTGAAGTGAAGAGAGCGAAGCTGCCCATGCGGTAAGCCCCCAACACTGCCTGGGTAGGCCTCCACTCCACTGCAGACCAGACAGCTATGGTTTCTTCTGGGGGCCAAAGGGCAGATGGACACTAGCATTATGGCTGAGGTCACTGAGCTCCATCTCAGCTGTCATTAAGCCAGCAAAGGGCATTGGGGCAGGCAGCTGGGTGCCACTCCCAGGGACCATGCTTCTGGAACACGTAAGGACTCAAACCCTACTAGGACTCGTATCTTCAACCTCCTGGCCTTCAACTGTACAGGCAAACCTGATCCCTTTGCCCTCTCCCAGGCTCAGCATTGCTAGGCATCTTCTGTCCCCTGCATCTCTCTGTGGTCTCTCCTATTCCATCCCAGACCTCAGACTCCCACTGAGGGGGGCAAGACCCAGCATTCAGTCATTGCCTCAGTCATCTCATCTGACAAGTATGTGTGGGCACCTTCAGGTGGCGGATGCCGGACAGGGTTGACAGATGTCAGGGAAGAAATGAACAGAGCAAGCAGCCTTCCAGGCTGGCTTCCAGGGCCCTTTCACATTCACTCATGTGTCGTTACCCACCCTCCCACACACACACTTCCACCAGAAACCAAAGACCCAGGAGCCCCAATTTACATGAGGCCAGGCAGGTGGCCTCCTGGTGTATGTTGCAAACCTGGTTCCTTTTTTTCTCCTCACCCAGTGAATCATGTGGACCTCTTCTGCCCAGAGTCCAGACCCTGGCAGATTTCAAACACACAATGAGACCTTCGGGGTAGCCAGAGCAGATGGCAGGAGCCATGGGACAGATAACCAGCCACTGAACTCGGGAGCCGCTCAGGGACTCCTGACTGCACACAATTAGGACCAACCTAAAAACCCAGGATACTTCAGAATCTCACAGGAGCTACTACACCCAAGATAGCAACAGATGACCATCTAAGCTGCCTCAGAGTAATGATAAACATTAATAATGGTAGCCTTTTACGGAACACCCACTTCTCAACAGAGCCCAAAGTCTGTAGGGCCAGCAGGTCCTAGGGCTCCTCTTTCACTAGCTAGGTGTGGGAGTCTGGCTCTGAAGTTCACTGAGTTGTTCTGCACAGTAGGGTTCACCATCCTCCCAGTGCTGCTTACAGCAGGGGTCAGGATCAGGGTCAAAGCCAGGGGAGGCAAGGAGGCCACTCCCCTGCTGCAGAGGACCTCAAATTCTTCTCACTTAACAGCCATGCCAACCTCAACTCCAGGACAGTTCAGTCCACAGAATTCCAAGGGCACCTGTGGGACAGGTGATCCAGGACAGCCCTGACCTCTCAGCTATGCTAAAGTCACAGTCCACAGCACCTCATTTAGGAAAAGGACCAGTGAAATGGATCAACCACCCAGGCACTGTATGATGACCTTGTTTAATAAAACAGGATATAGGCAGAGCAGTCAGAAACTATCCTTGTGACAGAAATCAGGCTGGACCCCACCTGCTAGAGCCCAGTCCCTGTACTGGTCCTGATGGTGATCCGCCAGTAAAGTGCCCGGGAGCCACTGTCTTCAGCAGGGGACACACCACCATCCCGACCTAAGACTGGGCACCACAACGTGGGGAGGTGTACACATCACTATGTTCCAAGGACCATAGAAAAGCAGAGGTTCTTGTTCCTTCCTTCCTGTTTGAATTCTGGAGGGAGAAGCTTCCACTCTGGCCACCAGGGAAGGGCTCTTGCCCTACCAACTCCTTGAAAGTCCTGAGACTCCCAGCTGTGTGCGTCCGTCCTTTGTGGCGCCACTTCTCTGGAGTCTGCCTCAGCGCCAATGGGGCTGGCAACACTCACAGGCACCCTGGTCCTCTGTATTCCAGCCCTTAGCCTCCCTGGCTTTAGCCCACCTGCATGCCACAGGCTTGGTGGGAATCAGGAAAAGAATGGGAGGGCTCTGGCTCTCAGTTGCCCGAGCAGGTTGGTACGCAGGGTCTTAGGCTTCATGGACATCTTGGTCTAGTGACAGAGCCCCTCCCATGTGAGGCAGGACACAGGCAGGGAGCTGAAAGTCCCTTGGGTCCTGTGATGCTGTGATCGTATTTGGGCTTCAGCTGGGGGCGGGCAGCCTGATCCCAGCAAACACAGAACCAGTCCCAGTAAGCATCCCCACCCACTAAGACCCTGTCACCCTGACAGGCAGAAGCTGGCTGTCCCAGAGCTGGTTGTGGGCTCTAGGCATTCAGTGCATACCAAGAGCCACACTTCCTCCACTGGAAATCAGAGAGAGAATGTCTGCAAGCACTGCTCCCCCACCCCACCCCGGCCTTGCACAGGCCCCTAGCCATGCTCACCCAATTCCTGCCAGGCACCAACCCAGTTCCTTCCTGATGTGAAATCCTCCAGGGGGTAAGGGTGGTCCTGGCTCCAGTGCCCAGTTATCTTCCCCTCCCTCATCAGGATGCTGCCCATCCATTGTGATAGGAGAGGTCCTATGGGAGTATCTCAGGCTGAGCAGTCTTCAAAGCTGTGCCTCCTCAGGACAGAGGAGACAGCAAGAAGCCCATGTTTATCTCTGTCCCCTAACGAGAGCCACAGGGCTATTCCTAGCCTTAGGAGGGACCCCACAAGCCTGCCATCCCTGCCCTGGCACACCCATTCACAGTCTGTCCCCCTCCAGGATTCCAGCCCTCTACCACCCTACCAGCCCACCCCAGACAGAGGCTTTTCCCAAGAGCCCATGGACCAGACTCCCTGTACCTTTCCAGTGCTCAAAGGATCCCTTAGTACCTAGGCCATCTACCACTTCTGCACCCAAAGCACCCAGTGAGGTCCACCGGGCCTTAGCTCCTGCTGGGCCTCTGGTGTCCTTTTCCCTCCCTGCTGCCACCTCTTCCAACTTAGCCCTGCCTGAACCTTCCCAGTCCCCCACCACCTTCTAACAGCATCTGCCTCTCTCTGGGACAGTCCCTGAGGCCAGAATCATCTAGATCATCCACCAGGCTGGACCCCATAGGGAAGTCACAAGTCACATTTGCCTCTTCCCACTGGAGGTGTCACACCACCAAGGATCAAAGCACACAAATGAACGGGATGGTAGGGGGACAGGTCTGCCCCACACTTCAGGCCAGGTCATGCCTCAAAAAGGACCCCATCCACTGCTCATTGCACAACTCCCAGCGTAACTGAGAGCCCAGCATGGACACAGGCAGTAGCGAGTGCTGTGAACACACACATGCCACACAAAGAGGGGACCAAAGCAGTCCTTGAAACAGCCTGGCCCACAAAGCCCGCCAGAGGCTCCAGGGGCACTGAGTACTGCGTGCCCTCAAGTTCCTCACCTCTTTTCCCGCTAGCCTGCCTCCTCCACACTGAGATGGAGTAGCCATCTTTCTGAGGACCAAGTTTCTGCCCAGCACCTGGAAGGTCGGAGAGGTTGCTAGACCTCCACTGCAGGCCTGGACCTGCTACCACTCCTCCCCAGGGCAGCCCAGCCTGGTCCTGCATGGGCAATCTGGACCTACCAGTGCTTTCAAAACTGCACCCTTGCTGGGTGTGCTGGTCCATGCCTGTAATCCCAGCTACTCAGGAGGCTAAGGCAGAATGGCCTGTTTCAGGCCAGCCTGGGCAACTTAGCAAGAACTTGTCTCAAAAAAAAAATTTTTTTTAAGTGCTAGCAATGTAACTCAGTGGTAAAGTCAAGTGTAAGGCCCTCAGTTCAATCCCCCATCCTGCAAGCACGTACACACACACACACACACACACACACACAACTCTGACCTCTTAGATACAGGTAAGTCACCAGGCCGCACCCCGATGAGGGCCCATCTGTATTTATATGTGGCCAGGCTAGCCCTGCAGGGAGTTGAGTTTCATAGGTCATGGCATCTGCTGCCTGCAGCTCAGCCTCCAGTATACAGAGCCTGGGATTGCAGTTATGGGATGCTGGCAGTGGTTTCCAGTTATGAGCAGGGAATTCCAGGGTATAGGGTGTCAAGTCAGGAATTCTGTGGCTCTAGGATCCCAGAGGGAGGGAGCAGGCCCTGCCTGGAAAGCTGTCCCTGGCCTTGGCATTAACCTAAATGTCCAAGGTCCTGGTGCTTTCTCCCTAGGCCTCATCAGGCTGGCGCCGACTCCTGGCACTGTGCCACTCAATCTCCAAGGTCCCAAAAAGCCAGTTCCCAGAAGAGGGCATGGTATCTCAGAGGACACAGAGTTTTATGTACCTACTTGGAGTTAACGGCCCCTGAGAGGAGCCTGGTCCCAGCCCCACCAAAGCCCCTGCCAATATGGCAGAGGCTAAGAGGAGACCCCTAATCCTGGGAGACCTGCCCCAGCTCTCTAAGTGCCACTCCCTATCCATCTGTGTCCCACACATGGGACCCACCAGTGGACCTTACTAGGGACAATGATTCCCAGGGCAGAAAGCAGGCCCACAGCCCAGGGCCTGAGAAACTAGTGGGTTCTGTGTCTAACAGTCCCTCTTGTTGGCCAGGTAAGGCCACCCAGCAAAGTTCTACCCATCCAAGACCCTGAGGGGTAAGGAGATAGTCTGACATTCAACAGTGCCCAGCATGGCCTTCATCCCAGATGCTGCCATGCACTGAGAAAACCCTGTATACTGCAGTGGGCTTCTAGGCCCTACCAGGTGAATCATGAGCCCAATGTGGGACCACACCCCCAACCCCAAGAAGAACACAGAGATTCACCTCATAGTGGTGGCATGGGTGTTACAGCGCCCAAGAGGGACCATGATACATTGTGGGTTCACAGCAAGCCCACTCTGCAGAAAGGACACAGAATTTAGCTGGATTCCACTCACCCACCCGATGGAGCCAGGCCACCAGCCCACAGCCTCTATCCACAGAGGAGTGGCCACAGCTCCTTCTCAGGATCTCTGGAAAACAGAGGCGCCAAGGCCCTTGAGGGACATCAGCTTACAGCCAGCACCAGGCAGGACATGCAGCACCTCCCTGATGCTCAGCCCCAAACCTGGGACCAGCATCAGGTCCCACCCCAGCATCCAAGGAGGAGGGCTCTGCCCTTGAGTGAGGAACCAAGCTCCCACCCATACTCGAGCTGCCCATGTTCCTTCCCTGTCTTTCCATGGCAGGACCCTGTCAGTGGGCTGCCCAAGAAGCTGTGGTCCCTCGGGGTGGCCAGTTTCACTCACTATAGCCAGAAGTCCTGAGTTAGCAGCATGTGCACCTCTGCCCATGTCACTGAGGAGACTGGTCAGTCAGAACTCAGGTGTATGGGTTGTCTATCACCAAAGTCCAAGATCAACCACTGCCCAGCTCACAACTATCTGCTCTATGATGTCCCTGCCCTGAGCCCAGCGTCCAGTCCTGTGGAATGGGGGGAGGCCCAAGGACTCCTCTGTGTGATGGCCTTGCACAGTGCCCAAAGCACCACCCTCTGTTCATCTTCAAAGCAGCCTGGAAGGCACCTTTCACCCCATTTTATGGAAGAAGAAATTGAGACTCAGACAGCTCCGAGGGGCTGAGACAAGATTCAGAGCCAGCCTGGCGTGGATGCTTTCTGTGCATTTACTCCTTAAAAACAGCTGAACGCTCCAATCCGGCCCAGGCCTCAGGGAAGGCCATCACCCAGCACCTGCCCCAGTCCTCATGTTCCCCTCCCCAAGTCTCGCCTAGAGCCCAGGCCTCTGGGTCAGACTGTAGGATGGGGGCTCAAGATCACGGAAGGAGCCAGGGCAACTGGCCAAGGCCCTATGAATGCACGTCAGAGGGCCTGGCGGGTCCGCGGGAAAGAGCCCTGACCTGGCCTTGGGAGGCCACATCCAAAATAGTCAGCCATGCACGGTGAGAGGACTCAGCCGGGTGCACGTAGGCCTCCCAGCTCTGGGCACTGCCAGACTGTTCGTGGAAGGTCACAGTTATTTCTGGACTGGTCTGGTGGCAAGTGGCAGCCCCAGTACCCCTAAAGAGCTGGCACATAAGGGGAAACCAGAAAGGGACACACAATGGAGGGCTCATGCAGCCATAATTCCTGAGGTGCTGAGATCCTCCTGGGACTCGGCTTGTGGCCCGTCACCCCTTGGTATCTCCCTCTCCAAAAGGCACTGGACTGTGTGTTAGTAACAGACTCTCTACTGCACCTTCAGGCTGTCAACTGTGCAGACACGTGTGCTGGGCACCTGGGCAGCACAGCAGCAGACCCAGTCCTGGAATGATAGATTGGCAGGTGACAGGAACGCCACACAGTCACAGTGTGCACGAACAAGCACCCCACACCTCCCCAAGTCCTCAGATACAAACTCAGCAAGCTCAGGTTCCCAGAAAAGCCAGCACAGAGCCCTGCGTGTGCCACCAACCTCCCCTCTGACACGCAGGAACGAGGCGGAGCAGGCCAGGACTCTCCCCATGACCCCAGGGCAGAGCCTTTGCTTCAGCCCAAGGCAGCAGGTTCCCCACAGGTGGCAGAGGTGCCGAAGGCTCCTTCCCATCGCCTGGCCCAGGGCTTGCTCCATATCTGTCTCACGCCCTTACTCAGCTCGTGACTGCTGTTCTCGGAACCCACCCTTCACGCAGTGTCACCAGCTTAGGAGTCTGCTGGGTCCCCCTCCTGGTTCCTCCATGTGAACCGTGCGATGTCGGGCACATCCCTCAACCCTTCAGTGCCTCCACATTCTCATATGTAACACGGACTCTCCAGAAGCCCATCCTTTGGGAAAGCCGCCCTCAGTGTTCTTCTGGGATCTGGAGGGACATTTCCTATCCCGAGAGGCCTTGCCGTGGTCCCTGGAACCCTCTGGCTGCTAGAAGCCCCCAGGGCTCTGAGAAGACACAGAAGTTCAGAGGGATCCACACTCAGTGGTCTCATGTGGGAGGATGGTCTGCCAGAGGCTCCTTGGGATGCTCAGGTCAACTAATGACTTGTCAGAGCCAAAATGACTTGTTGGAGCCCTCATTCCAGACATGAGAAAGCAGGGACAGTAAGGCACTAGCGAGGAGAACACCTCACAGAGTCCCACCTCAGCAACATCATCCTGGGCCACCCTATACCACCGGACTTGATGCCCAGCCCAAGCAGGCAGCAGGAGCGTGACAATAACATCTCCCCCTCTGTCCCTGTCACCCCTCACCAGCTGCCAAAGCTATCACACCTGGCTTCCCAGCTGACAGCAAGTCACTGAAAAAGACCTGAGGGGTGGGCGTCTGAACCAGGGTGCTGGCACCCAGGCAACCTGTGTTACTCCACCCAGCTCCCAAGAGAGAAAGGGAAAACCCTCTTTTCCTAGCATCTGAGGACCAATCCAGGCTGGGAGTAGGGCTTCTCTGTGAAGGACAAGAAACCCATAGGTGCTTCAGGAAAGGACTGGCTCAGAGGATGCCCTTCAGCCCAGGGACACCCCTTAAAGCCTTCACTGGCATCATGCAGGCGTTCAGCAGGGGTAGACAAGAGGCCAGATGGCCACCAGGCCTGAGGCAGATGAGGAGCCCTCCCACCCTATACTCCAGTACTGGGTGCCCCCACAAAACAACTCCAGTCTCCCTGGTATACACAGGGCAGAGGGAGCTCTCCGAGGAGCTGGTCTGTCTCAAGGATGGTCCCCTGGCTGGGAACTTTGCCCCACTTGGCAGTGCTGCAGTCAGGCCATTCACGGGGGTCAGACAGACACAGAGGCTCCCAGGCCTCCTCCGGCATGAGCAGGCGAGGACTCAAGAGGGCAGCGCTGGTCAGTGCCTTGGGGACTGGGAAGCCCTTGGCTGCACTTCCTTCACAGCCAGGCTCTGGGGATGTGCAGGGAACCCAGCAGATATCCCACTGAGCACTGGGAAAAATCAGGAAACAGGTCACCCCCATGGGTGCAAAGGGGGAGGTGGAGTACCGCACAGAAGCCACCTCAGCCTCCACTTGCCCATCTTCCCTTTCCCATAGAGCCCAACGGCATTGCCCTGCAAAGGCAAGAGAGGCTCCATCCAGAATTGGAGTTCCCATGGTCCCCAGCACCCCACAAGCACTGGCACACACTTTTTCAGAGGCTGAGAAATCTTCATGCACCTTGCCAGAGCCAAGGTAGAGTCACGGCATGCTGATCCTGCGTCCCCAACCTCTGAGCCCTGGTTGGCTAGCCCTGGGAGGGACTGTTTAATGCTCTGTCGTTGACACACAGCTTCAGTCCCATTTGAAAGTGGGACACAAGTCTGTATACGTTAGTAGATTCAGTATCCTACCATCATCACCACTAATTCCAAAACATCATCATAACCTCAGAGGAGACCCCAAGCCCATGAGCAGTCACCTGTCTCCTTGCCAAGCCTGGGTCTACCTCAGTGTCGGAGACTGGTCTGTTCTGGATGTTCTTGTGTAAATGAGACGTCCGCGTGGACTTCAGTGACTTTTCTCCAGTGTGATACCACTGAGGCTCTCCCTCCTCCAACCACACTGGGCACTTTTGCTGGCGAAGCGATGTCTATTGTAGGGAGACGCCACATTCCGTTTATCTGTGCCTTAACTGAAGGACATCGGGTCATGCTCTGGTTTTAATTATACACTCAGGGGCTGAGCCAGGGGTTAGGAAAGGAGGCAGGCAGTCTTCCTACACACACACACACTCACACTCACACTCACTGACATACACTCACACTGTCACACACTCATGCAAGCATACACTATGCCTTCTGCAGAGGCCCTGGGCTCAGGAGAACTGGGGCACAGAAGAAAGGCCAGCAGCTGGGCCAGGGGAGTCCAGGCTGGAGTGTGAATGGGCAACACAGGGAAGGACAACAGAACCCTGCCCACACCAGATGGTCAGCCCCACTGGGCCTGGCAGACTATGCAGGCTACTGAGGGAAGGTGGCTGCCAGTGCTAGGTAGGGGTGCTAGGAAAGTCTGGGACAGAGGTCCCAGAGACAGGTAAGGGGTCCCAGACAGGAAGGGCAACAGATGCCCCACAAGGGCCCAAAACCCCTCTCCTGGGGACCTGTAGGATGAAGGCAGCCTCAGAGATGGGCCTTCAGAAATGGGAAGGACTTGCTGAACCCTTGTAAGAGTGAAACACACCCTTAAGCACACAGAGAGCACGGAGCAAACAGTTTTGTAACTTGGGAGAAGGAACCGGCAGGAGGCACAGCTGTCGCCCAGGATGACTCAGACAGGGGACATCAAGTGCTGGATTAAGATGAGAAAGAAGATACGGACGTGATCACATCCACTCTGACTTCAGTGAGTCCAGCCCATCTGGTCACCAACAGTGAGGGACATCCCTACAGAGCTGGGTCATCCCTGGTAGGTCTTCTGGGTAGACCCAACAGGACACTAAAAGACACACCATCCCCTCTTGCCTCAGCAAATCCAATGGAGCAGAGTAAGGGGCTGGCATCACAGGCAAGGGTACAGCCAGAGCCAAAACTCATGGCAGGAAGACCACAGCAAGAGGGAGGCACAGGCCTTCAGCTCAGCCAGGTCCCTGCAGTCCTGAGTCTGTCCTCACGATGGTGTCAAGGACACGGTGAGGACATGGAAGTCCCCCGAAGCCCCACTTAGAGGCAGGAGAGTATCTGTGGGCAGCTGACAGGTAAAATGCTGGCACCTGTGCTCAGAGCAGGGTGACGTAGGGAGACCAGGCATCTTGGGGTGCCCACTCAGAGCCACACCCACCCTGGCATCCTAGGTATTCCTATCCCACTCCACCTACATCTAGCCCCCGCCTGGTGACACCTAATTCAGATCACAGCCTCTGCTCAATCCTTTCCGTGACACCCTCATCACTCAAAGGGGTCTAAATCCAGACCATCCGGAGGCACACTGCTCCCCACCCCTTTGCCCTCTGACCTCACCAGCCTCACCTGCCTCCCAGTTGTCCTTGTGAAGCACAATCCTGCCTTTGGGCCTTTGCGCAGCAGTACCCTTAGCCGAGGACTCCTCCCCTCTAGTATGCCTCCCCCTATCATTCAGATGTCAGGCTCTGTGTCTTCCCAGCCACTCACTAACCACCACCAATACCCAAACCAGTAGCTGCTCACCTGATAGCACCTCCCCTTGGCATCATCTGCCTCCCTTTCCTGCATCTGCTGAAGTACTGCCCTTGACTGCCTGGTTCTTGGTAGGCACTGCATACAGGAGGTGTCCGGTAGATGTCTGAGTGCATTTAACTACCCTGTGAGAGGGCAGTAGGAGAGGGAGACTCACACTTATTTGGTGGATGGGGTCAGTGAGGATCAGGCCTCGTCAGGATCTTGCTGCCAAGGAGGGTGACCAAGGACCCACTGACAAGCCTGTTCCCTCTCACCCAGGTTCCCTGGTCCTGGGGCCAGTTCTGTAACACTGTGAGCAGGGCCCCTTTGGGGGTGGACCAAAGCTCACCACTCAGAGCACGTTGGGAGGGCAAGCTCTGGGATGCCCAGCCAAGGTCACTGAGGACCTCCCAAAGAAGGCAGGACTCATCCAAAAAGAACTGGGGTCACCTCTGCATTGGGCGACAGAGCCAGGAGGCTGGGCAGTCAGGATGGGGAACTCAAGATCCACACTCAGATGCAGCTGTTTCCTCAGTGGACCCTAAACAACCCCTGGCAATCCCAGATGTGGCCAGTGGGTGGGAGCTTGCCCATTCCCCTGGGCACCCCCACATCACTGATTGCTGGTGAACTGTCTGTCCCCCCTTGAGCAGCAGAGAGGGTGTGGACTGATATATCCTGGGGTCTCCAGCTGCAGGCACAGTGTCAGCCCTACTGTGGAACCAGGATTTCTGCAACTGCTATTACTTCTCAGAGACTTGTGGTAGTATAGACAGCACTCAGCAGGTGCTGCCAGCTGGTCAGGGTCTCCCTGGCGCTTCCTGGGTACCTGGTCTGCTCATGTGCTTCACATATGAACACTGCGAGGCCCCACAGTAGCAAGAGGAGGTGTGGGAGGTGTGGGAAGCAGGGCCAGGCCAGGGCTCCTTCTTCCACACCTCTCTAGTCTGGCTTCTCCTGAACGCTCCCAGGGTTCCCAAGGATGGAGCTCCCCTTACCCCTACTCCAGGCAAAGATTCTCTGAGCAATGGCTCTGGGTCCCCACACGAGGCACACTGGTCGCTGATTCACTGAGCCATTTCTAACCACCAGGCACCCCACAGTGCCCCCCAGATCTCACTGCCCATACAGCCCACAGTCTTCAGGCACCTTCCCTGATTCTCCTTGCTCCTGATGTGCTCAGGGTGCCTCAAGGGCCCCCACACGGTACCAACGTATCTTGCTACCAGGCCTTCCTGTACTGGGTGCCACCTGCCTGGAACCCCTTTCGGCTCCACTGTGTCTCCCAAGCCCTACCTGGAAGCCCACTGGGGAGCCTATGTTGACTGAGTACCTACTGGGGACACTGCCCTCAACTGGGGGTCCAAGGGAGCTTGGGGGCAAAGATTCAGTTCCTGGCCTGACAATGAATTTGGCCACAGCAACTGGGTGGCAAGCCTCAAGGGGATCAGAGTCCCCAGGATCACAAATCCCTCAACAGCATGAGAAGCAGAGAGGCCTTCAGTTACTGGGAAGCACCGACCCCCTGCCAGCATCTAGGCACCCTGGAAGGTCCAGCGGTCACTGTGGTTCTTCTTGCAGGGGCTCTTATGCCCACTCGGTCACATTCCATTTCACATGGTGTCTCCTTACAAGCAAGGTGAGATGATAAGGCTGCTGGGCCTGGGTCTGGGCCACCCTGGGCTCTGCCTGTCTGGCCACAGGACAGTGGCCCACCCTCTCTAGGTCATATCACTGCCTCTGAAGGAAGGACTGTCCACCCCCAGAACTACTGCATCCCACAGTCATGTGTCCAATGTGTGCAGGAGGCATTTGAGACCCACTGGAGGCCCTCCAGGAATACTCCATGACTACCATCACCCGCCAGTGGAATATTCACTCCAGGACAGAACTGGCCCACACACTGAGGTCCTCGGTGGGGGGGTCCAGCTGGTGGCCTCCAGTTGCTCCTGTGTCCCATCAGGTCCCAATCCTTGTGCTCACCCCCTCAGGCATAGGGAAGGATGGGGGACATTTGTCCTGGAGAACTTCAACACCATCGCAGGGAGGGACCCATCAGCCAGAGCCTTCAAAAGGGAAAGGGGAACAAGAAAAGAGGGAGGAGGATGGGGGTAGGGGAAACTGAGGTCAAGGAGTGCCTGTTGCTGCTCCTGGGCCTCCTGTGGAACCCACCCAACTGCCAAAGCCATGAACCAGGCAAGGACACAGACCACAGATCCCACTGGGATCAATGCCTCTCCTAGGACCAGGCAGGCCCAGCTGGCAGCATTCGTGAGAATGATCCCCAGGCCCCATTGGCTACACACAGGCCAGTCAGCGGGCACTGGGACTGCCACAAATGCCAGGGCAGCTGGACAGGTCCCGTGGGACAGAAGTCCAGGCCCAAGCCTATGCCAGGCACGTCCACACTTGTAGGCTGAGCTGGGGGTTCTGGGGGGCCCAGAGGAGGTGGTAGTGGAGAGAGGAATCTGCTGGGCCATAACCACCCCTGCCCAGCACCCTGGATCTGGAAACCTTCTCAAAGGCCACACCTTCCACCCATGTACTACCCTAACCCCTCTCCCGGACACCTCTTCTTTAACCCCATCTGGGAGTGTCTGTGACCCCATACTACATCACACAGACCACCCTAGGCTGAGGTAGCAGAGGCCCTGCTGGGTCTAGTCTGGAGCCCATGGGCGGGAAGGGTAGCAGATGGGTGGGTGAACAGACAGATCCTCCCTCGGGGAATGGCTTCGTTCTGCCTGGCCCATTGCCACAGCGCCAGCTCCCAGCCTGCTCAACTCTGTCTCCCAGCTCCCTGCCCCCTGGCTCCACTTGGGGACTCCACAGCCCAGGCCCCCAGGCCCCTAGGCCACTGGTCATCTTCACAGAACTAAAGGCCCCTGGGGACGGCCCTTCCTGTGACTTCCTGCCAGGGAGGCTGGGGGGAGGGTAAACAAGGCCTCCAGATGGTTTCCTGCGGCTGGGCAGCCGTGGGAACTGCCGGCGACAGAGGCCATGGAGGGCAGTGGAAGCAGGCGCATCCTGCATGGTGTCCCCGAGAGGACCTCACACCCTATAGACAGAGGGGGAAACTGAGGCACCAGCAGGCAAATTATACTAGAGGCAGCCACAGACACTCCCATTAACTAGTTATTACCTGTCTCTGCCAAGAGAGCAGAGCTGGGGCTGCCTGGTCCCCTGACCCCTCCATACTTTGGGGTTGCCCTCTCTCCAGACTCATCTGTAAACAAGGGGCAAAGGGACTCCCTACAAGGCCACTACATGCAGCTGTGCAGTCAACAGCACCCTGCCTTCCATCCCAACCATACCACCAGGAAGGGCCAGCCTCAGACAGCAGCTTCCTCCAGGGAAATGGAGTGGTGACAGCAGCCCCCAGCAGGTTGCCTTGAAGATTAGAGAGGCACTCTGGGCAAGCCTTCTGTTGCCATCCCTAAAGGGGTCAGAAAATGATGCTATGGCTCTGGGCTTCCACAGGAGCCTGCCTATACCCAGTGTGCCCCTTTCTGGAGCCCATGCGCCCCTTTCTCCTTATTATAATGCCACCACCTCGAAGAAGCCCACTCTGACTATGATCTTGAAGTCACAGGAACAATGCTTTAGGAAGATGACTACTAGCCCCTGCACAGTCTTGCAATCGCTCTGGGTCAAGACTCCCCTCTCTGCCAGTTTTTATCTCATAGAGCCAATGCAGGCAGGGCTAGCTGCCCTTGAGAGACATGGGGAGTGGGGTTGGGAACAAGTCCAAGCCAGCAGCCAGGACAGGGCAATGGAGCAACGGGCAGGGGAGCAGAGAACATCAACCTCCCTCCAGCCCAAGTCTCTGCTGATGGGACCAAGAGGTGGGCAAGGGGCCCAAATGCATGAGCCAGCCATGGAGTTGGAACTGATTAATCAAGAAGGGTCCATGCAGACCCAGGACCAGGATCAAGATGCCACTGGGGGAGATGTCCACAGTCAAGGCCACAGAAACTCCAAGTGAGACACCACACTTCACAGGCCAGTTGTCCTGTTTTTGTGGTGCTCAGCACATGCCCAGGCACCTAGTGACCAAGGCATTGAGGTGCATCCTGGGCTGTTTAAATTTTTGTACACAATGTGCCTAAGTCTGTGATCAGAATAAGAACCATGCATTTGGACCTCTGGGGCCAGGCGGGGCTGCCGGCAAGTTCCCAACCCACCACTGCTAAGCACCACCTAACAGACAGGGAAACTGAGGCACCTACAGACAGCACTCACTGAGGTCACAGCCTGGGGGAGATTAAAGGGCAGACTACTGTGACAGATCATTCAAAGTTAGCCAGCTTGGAGAGTCTACCATCAAGAGCACCTGGCTTGTGTGCTGCTAGTCACATGGTCCTGTCAAGCTTCCCGTTATCCAGGTGAAAACACTGAGCTCTAGGAAGGACAGGGCAAGCCCAAGGCTACCCAGAAAGGCCCAGAAAAGCTGAGACCATGCCTTTTAGTTCCCTAGGGCCCAGCAGGGAAGACGGGGGGGGGTCACTGTGGGGAGGGGCAGCTAGGAGCTCTGGGTACCCTGGGTACCCCCTGAGCTCTGCCTGGCAATTCCCAGCAGATGGCCTCTGGGCAGCTGGCCAGAGAGCAGCAGAGCCCAGAAGGAAGGACCTCAGCCCTGACCCCAGGCAGAGAGATTAAAGGGGAGAAATGTTTGCCTTGGCAGGGGCCTTAGTCGGGGCAGACAGAGAGGTGGGAGTCAGCGTTCCCGGACGCAACAGATGAGGCTGGGGGCAGGGGTGCCAGGAGGAAGTGGTGTCCTCTCTGAGCTGGGGGCAAAGTGAAGCCCACTATGTGCAGCAGCAGAGAGAGTGATGGATGGGGGCAGGTAGACAGCGACTCTGGGCAGGGTGGTAGGGAATCCTCCAAACCCAGCTGAGAACTCTTCCAGGAAGCCTGAGTCAGAGGAGGGCCCTGGGGCGGAGCGCGATCGGGAGCCCCAGTCCCATGGGAAGGGGAGAGGGCAGGCCTACTCTCCTCCTGCCTGCCTCCTCCAGCTGGGCCAGGCAGGAGGATCTGGGTCTCCGGGTTCCTGAGGCCATGGGAACAGACTCCACAGCTCCCGGGAGAGGCAGGATGAAGAAGATGGAGATACTATTCTACAGCCCTACTCTACAGAAGGGGAAACTGAGCCTAAGAGAAGGGCTTTCTGGCCAATGACTTGTCATTCTTTACTGAAGTCTCCTGTGGGCCTCTCAGGCCTGGCTACTGGGTAGACTGAGGCGAGCAGCCCCAGCAGGAGCCTCAGCGCCAACCCCCATTTCCTTGCTCAGAGAATGCTGAGGCACCTGGACACAAGCTCCACCCACAAACCTGGGGAAATCTGATTCTCACAGGCTGTGCTAAACACACACACAGATGCACACACCCAGCTCTAGAACACTCCATGGCTTCTGTCTCCAAGTCCCCAGAGAGAAACAAGGAATGGAACCACAGCATGCTACAGAGTGGAGAACTCCATCCTCCCCTCTGGTGGCTCCTGCAGAATGTCAGAGCCTCCTGGGGGTGTATACCTCAAACTGTACCAAGCACTCGGGAATATTTTCCCAACTATTGATTTAGCCCAACAGGCATGGAACAGAGTTTATGCCCAACCCTGAGGGCCTCCCAGCTGGGAACCTGAGCCCTGGCCCACTTCCAGACCCAGCCCACTGGCCCACCTCTTGTCCATGTAGGACCAGTGGCCTTCCCTGCTGCCCCCAGCCCCACCTGGCCCTGAGCAGGGGCTCCAGCTCAGCCTGTCCAGGCAGGTCTCCTCCTTCCCTGAACAGCCACATGAACCATCTAGGGCTCATGTCCCATCCAGACCTCAGCCACACATGGCGAGGTACACAGTTGACACAGAGTAAAACTTGGAGCTGAGCAGAGCCCAGAGAGAGTGCTGAGGTGTCACAGCTGGAGAGCCAGGCAGCAGGGGGACAGGCCCAACTCTGAACCGATTTGGGGATGACTTTTTCCCTACCTTCCCTCCTAGTTCAGAGTGGAAGGAAGCATCTCACAGCAGCTGCCCTGAAAAGCATTGCTTTTATCAGTAAAGGTGTGTGCCAGTAAACCTGGACAGATCCCACATGGAGACCCTGTGTATAATGCCCATGCCATCACCTGCACTTCAGGGCCTGGCAGCGAATATGCACCCAGGTCTCAGTTTCCCTCTCAGGAACACTGCCAAACCCTCCCAAAGGGTTCTGGGTCATCGGGGCCTCCCAAGATCCACCCTTGCTGGGGTTCACGTGACCTCAAGAGGTGACAAAGCCTCTCTGAGCCTGGCCTCTTGCTGTGCAGCAGGTGGCCGATCTGTCCTGCTATTGCAGGTGCCAACAAGGACAAGGTCAAAGAGAGGCCTGGCATGCAGCAGCCTCTCTACACACCCTGGCAGTCGTATTCACAGGGCCTCAGTTTCCCCACCTATAAAGCACAGCTATCACACCTGTCTCCCAGAGTCGCAGTCAAGTGGTCACAGCTGCACTCAACACAATGACCCATCCTTGAATCACCTAAGTCCTTGGACCTGGCTTCCTCACCAGGAAAACCACACAATCAGAGGGACTAAGTTCCAGACCTCCCACCAGTCACCCAGCAGGATGCCTGGCACACGGGAGGCCTTCAGCACAAAACCAGATTGTATTGTCCTCTGGATCCATGAGGACTAGGGACATCTGCCTCAGCTCATTGGCTCAGCACACTCAGCTCCATCAGCAACACACTGTCTCTGTTCCACATGACAGTAAGGACACTGAAGCTCACAGGGCGGCATGCCCAAGGCGACCCAGCCAAGCCCGAACTTCTGTGGGTACTCTCCCTCCCACCTGTAGCCCCAGCCCTACTGCAGTCCTTCCTGGCCACCCATCAACAACCGCTACCCTCTCAAGGTGCAAACTAACAGTGCATTGGGATGGCCAGCTCCATGGGCATAGCCAGTCTGCCCATTCACAGCTGATCAGGGAGCCACATATTTGGTGGGCACTCACACTCTGCAGGCTAGGTGAGAAAGGAAGGGCAAGCCAGCTGCCTAGAGCCAAACTGGACACCACCTGCAGACCCTACGGCTACCCTTCCCAAGGACTACCATCATTTAGTGGGAACTTGCCTTTCCCATTTACTGATCCAGCCCTAGAAAGGGGGCACAGTGGACACATCACTTTACTCATAAGATCCTACCTAGCTGCAGACTGGACAATGTTAATACTTCCCAGAGGTCCCTATCCTCTTCTTGAGGATGAAGCAAGGTAAGATGTACTGAGTGTCATGTGTAAGCAGACCATGGCCGTAATCAGTGGCACCCACAGCCCAGATGATGGAACCACTGCTGACAGCATCACAGTCACCAGGCACTACTGAGGAACACCCACCTTCATACAACACATCTGAAAGGCCCCAGACCACACACTGGCTGAGTTGCTCCCTCTGAGCAGTGCATGGAGGGTTCCAGGGCAAGTCAGTTGTTGTTGTTGGTGGTGGTGGTGGTGGGTGAAGAGAGGCCCAGGGTAGGGGGCAAAGGGGACCACTGTGCATTGCTCCAGCAGCCCTGCATAGCAGCATGAGCCCTGACAAGGAGGACCTCCTGATGTGAGGCAATGCCTGGAGAGGATCACGGCCAGGGTGGCAGACAGGCAGGTAGGCAGCAGGGGCCAGGTGCTCTGGGCCATAGGGAGGTGGAGCACGCAAAGACAGGGGAGTATGCAGAGTCTCCATCCCCTTGCCATAGTCCCTTCCCAAGCCTCCTAGAGGAACACAATACCCAAGTGTTCCCTCACCTGGAAACACTTAACTCAAGGACCATATCATGTGAGGTGTCAGCAGGGTTCCTGGGCTCAGTTTGCACCAGCCTAGGATGCTACCCTGAGACACAGAAGATGTGTATTCAGGGCCTGGTCTCCTTATGGGTCTTTAGGACCATGCCCCAAGCTGTGCAGGGCAGCCTGCTCCTTTCCTAAAGTTTTTCTAACAGCCATTTTGCCAGCCAAAGATGAAGCTCTCAGTGTGCAGGCTGGTTTACCCCACAGATGGGAGACATCAACCTCCTCTGCCAGATGAACACCTACTGAGCCTCAGCCCCTACCACACTGGCGTGGTGCCCATGTTGCCTGCCCTACTCTGCTGCAGACCCCATCACAGCCCCTCTTAAATACAGTGCCTCCTCCCAAGGCCCAAGGACTCCAGCCAGGTGTGCTGCAGAGTCGGTCAGACAGGAAGGAACAGAGTGCCACACCTCACCAGAGACCAGGGCAGTATTTCTCCATGGGCTGATCCTTGCACTGTCCTGCCAAGTAGACCTGTCACTTCCTCTGTTTTACTGATGTGGAGGCTGCAAGACATTAAGTTCCAAGTTCCAGGCAGGAAATGAAAACCTGGACCCCTGACCCCCAGACCAGCCTGGTGCTGTTCTCCTTGCAGGCACTGGGAAAACCCACTGCAGGCACAGGAACCCAAAGAAGTAGAGGACAGCAAGTGTGGCCCAAATGGGGAGACAGCTAAGAAACTGACCTGGAGAGGGATGAGAAAGCTTCCAGTAGGAAGGGTCCCAGCAGTCAGCTGGCAGGGAGGGCACAGTTCAATCAGAGGTGTGAACTACTGCATAGCATCTGATTCCAGCTTGGTCAGATTCAGGCCTCCAGGAAGCAAAACAACCCAGGATGCTCTCGGCTAGCCCCAGCCCCATAGTGCCTGGCGAAATGCCTTTTGGACACCAGCCTCTACCCTATCCACTTCGCCCACCCTAGAGGGCACCTCCCTGAGCCACATAGTTGCCTTCTGGATGTGAGCCCCTGGGAGGCCAGGTGTACAGGCAGACCCCGGGGCAGGGCCCTCACAGAGTCCACACACTGCACTGTGTCCGGTGATCTCCAACTATCCCTGGTGGAGTCCACACACTGCACTTGGTATCTAGTATCCTCCCTCTGACTGTGGCCCCCCAAAACAGGTCTGATGGAGTCCACACCCTCCTCTACCACTCAGCATCAACCATCCCATGTGGAGCTGGGTCCTGCAGGCAGGCAGGGAGAGGAGGTCCAACACACACCCCTTGGCCATGGCTCACTATGCTGACTTCAGCCTGGCTACTTCAGAGGGACCTGGAAGCACCCCTCTCCTTAATGACCAGACACTGGTCACCGTGTCCCAGCAGGAAGTACCAGGCCAGGGCAATGCCCATTCTGCTGGCTTGGAGCTAAGCTGCTGGTAGCCAGGACTCAGGAGATCTCAGGACAAGTCAGGGTTCACCAGTTTAATCCCTGCATCCCTGGTGCAAGGCTGTTGACCTTGTTCTACAACTGGTGCTCTGCTGGAGTGGTGGCATTGCCTGATACTCAACATTAGTACAGGTCTGAGCTACAACTGGTTCCCACTGAGTGGCCTCAAGTATCACCCACTACATCCATATGCACCCCAGGCAGCAGGGAAACCTGTGGGATTCTGCATCCCCAAACCATACAGAGGAGGAAAGCAAACTGTGAATAGCGGCAGACCAAGATCCTTAGGAGGACTTTAGGAAGGATGAACTTGGAGTAGAGGTTAGGGGTCATCTGCACCCCTAGAAACGGGAAAGGGGTCACCCAGTCGAGGCTGTCCTGTTCTCTGTTGGGGTGATAAGCAGACATCCTCAGGGCTCAGACCCTGCTCTACGCACGCAGAAGCAGCAGGGTACAGGGTACCTGGTCACACCGGGAAGAGAAGGAGGGAGGGAGGGAGGCGGTGAGCTGTGCTGCCTGTGTGGCTGGAGGCGGCACAGGCGTGTGGTGCGAGCCCGTACTCCTCCACTACATCAGAGGTGGATTCCGTCCACTACATCAGAAGGGGGTTTCCTACGAGCGCACTGGCGCCAGGCCCACTGGGTCACGTGGGCTCAGCCCAATGGGCGCTCCCCACTCTCCCCAGCCGGTGGTTGCATGCAAGTCCTAGCGACCCCTCCTGGGTAGGAAGTGCAAGTTCTGGGTGGACCTTCGTCCCTTGGGATGGAGCAACCTTGAACCTATGAAAGGCCGAAGCAGGTGGAGTGTACCACAGTCGAAGCCAGGGATTTCACAGAATTTCCGGAGTCCTCAGTTTCCCCATAGGTCGATTTGAACTAAGACCGTCTGCCGCAGAAAAGGTAGCTGGAGGTATGGGTCTATGAAACAGCAGTCGCCTAGCCTGATGACCTGTAGGCAGGTCAGTGTTCGAGGCCACCTCTCTGCTAAGTAGTTTGGGAGACCGTTGGGGTCCCTTCCAAGAGTATACTGTAGGGTCTTCCCTAAAGGATGATGAGGCCAGCGGAGATGGGACCTGCCACCAAGCTCCTCCATGCCACCCTTCAAGGTGCTCCCTGATGGACTGGTGTGGGCTCCCCTTGCTGGGGAAGTTGTGTCCATGTTACTGGAAAGGTCAGCAGTGATGTACACGGGAGAGGAGGAGGACAAAAAGGCAGATCTGCAGCCAGGAGGAGCCTCTCAGGGGCCACACCCACCCTAGCCCTGTCCCTTGTGTCAGAGCACCAACTGCTCTGGTTCTGCTTACACCTCCCCTGCAGGACACCTTTGCATCACCTCCCCTTGATGGCTAGAAGGACCCCCAGAAGGTAGAAGTGAGCACCCAGCTTCCTTTGCACAGGGTCCTGTAGGACACCATGAAGCTGGTGAGCTTGCAGAAGCCATCACCTGTCCCCAGATCCCTGGCTGGTTCCTCCCTGGCTGTTTCAGTGTAGTAGTTGTGCATACCCGCAAGTTGTTCTCCCAACAGGTAGTTTCTTCCTACCTTAGAGCCTGGTAGTTCCCGGCCATCCTCCTCCAGGCTACCCTGGCCTATGTCCATCGGCTGCTGCCACCTAGGAGCCCAGCCTCCACTGGTTCCCAAGCAGCTACACACACAATAAGCACATCCAAATGGGAACTCATATGAGTTGTCCTCAGCTGTGTCCCCTGTGCTATTTCACAGACAGGTAGGTGGGCAGATGGTGTCCAGAGGCCCCCATTCTTGCCTGAGAGACAGCAGGGCAGGGCTGGGGTAGTGTAAAAGGCACAGCCTTGCAGATCTCACCACACTAGCTTGTTTGATCCTCACATAGCCCAGTGAAGGGAACCCATTTTTCCCACTTTGAAGATCAAGCACAGAGAAAGGAAACAACTTTCAAAGATTACCCAGCAAGCTGGCCATCGAGATGATGGAGGCCTCCTATGTTTATCCACAAAGCCAGGTTGGCTGTTGGTATGTCCAAGCAGAGGTCCACAGGGAGGTTGAGGCAACTCGATACATTCCAGCTTGGAGTGAAGCGGAGCATGGAGACCAGATCCTATACCTCATCTAACCCTCATCTTCCCCAATAACCAGGGGAAGAGTGTTTCCTTTTATGACCCAGCATGGTAATCAGCAGAGGGTCTGAGGCAGCTTCCTCTTGATTCTGTCTTTGCATAATGCTAAATATCAAGAATAGTACACAAAGTAATCAATGACAACAATAGGACAGGGAAATGATGATTGCTGTTCTTTAGATTTGTAGACCTGAAAAGCATCTCATAATTAGGTGATTAGGGTCAGCTGTACATCTCTGGTCCACCGGCTCCAAGAAGGTGCCTCAGGTCTGCAGACACCAGTCATCTGCCTACATAAACTATCCTAAGCCAGCTTGCAGTACAACGCACTTTGGGCCAGAGCCTTTCAGCTGCTTGGGCAGCCAGTTTTGTAAATGATTACCTTCATTGCCTGAACCCTTGTCTCTCAATTTGAATGGACCATTGTGCAGTGTCTTAGTTACTTTTCTCCTGTTGCTGAGATAAAATACCCAACACCTAAAGTTAAAGTGGAAAAGGTTCATTTAGCTCACAGTTTGTAGAGGTTTCAGTCCATAATCTGCGGGCCCCAAGATCAGGTGGCTTGGCAGGGGGGCATCACAGAGAACAGTTCATGGCACCCACAACGTAACAAAACCAACAAGGGGCCTTACCAGTGTCTTTCTGCCCTTTCTATACTGTATCTAGGCTACTGGGATGAGGGCAGTGTCAAATCAATCAGTGAACTGATTTAATAATACACACCCTTAATCCCAGCATTGCACCATGAATCAATCACACACTGTAGATCCAGCCACCTCTGAAAAAGCCCCACCTATGACTGCATAAGGCTTGGGAGGGACATCTACACACAAGCCATAACATGCAGTGAGCAGCCAGATATGAGGGCCTAAAAGAAAGGACACTTCTGCAGTACAGTTGGGCATTCAGCACCTGCTGGGCAACTCATGTGCCTTTCCATGATGAGATTGTGTGTCCATTTTCATTGTTAATTTTTGTTAATGTTTGCCCTAATCTAGCTTGCACAGCACCTATCCTCCCTCCCCCCCCACACAAGTTTTCTACTCTTTCATCTTTCCCTGCCCTAAATCTCAGGGGTCTTTGTCCCAGTCACTCTGCTGGGACAGTGTGTCTGGCCTTCCCTGTGAGCTCCAAAAGGCTGAGATCTCCTTCAGTTACCTTATTCTTGTTGTCCAGTGGCAGTTGGGGGCCACGGAGAATTGTAATTGCAAGATATGATTCCATTCTTCCGACATTCCCTGAATGCTCACCCTCTGCCAGACTGCAACCCCATCCCTGAGTCCACATCCTTCCCCTAGAGAAAGCCTCACCACCGCTTCTCCAAGATTAGGGGACAGAGCTCAGCAAAGGTGAAGTAGAGAGAGAAACCCAATCCCCATGAAGCACCACCACTGGCTGCAGAGAGTGGAGTGGGCAGGGCCAGAGGGAGGGGAAAGGATCCTGCAGGAAGTGGGCAAAAGAGAGGATCTGTACTGTTTCCAGAGGGGAAAATGGGGCTTTGGAGGTAATGATGACAGATCGAAGGGTGGAAGTGGAATCTAGGGCTGGTTTCCCAAATCCCAGACTCAGACCTTCCCTGGAAAAATTATGTACCGTAGAAAGAATCCCAGCCACCATACCTGATCCCTAAGACTGCCACACCTGGAAGCATGACCCACAGGAGGCCCTGAGGGTGCAGCAGAAGGATTCAGACAGCCTTGGACCCACCAGGGTGGGCAGGATTAGCAAGTGAGCTTGGAGGAGGATAAAGACAAGGTCAGCGCTAAGTGGATTTCCAGAAAGCCGCCTCCAGCTCAGCAGGCCTGGCTGCAGACCCAGCAGGACCAAAAGGAGGGGCCCATGAAGAGTCAGGGGATCTGGGCAGGCTGACAGCGTGAGCAGCAACGTTTGAGCCCCAACCCTGGGCACACAATTTAACCTCGGTCCCTGGCTCCATTTCCTGCTCCATAAATGGGGGTCGTTGTAATAGCTCCAACTGCATAGGGCCAGCATGACCAAGTGAGACTGGCTGGACAAATGCTTTGATGCACGCCTGTAGTCCCAGCTACTCAGGAGGTTGATGCATAGGATCCTAAGTCCAAGGCCAGCCTGAGCAATTCAGCATGACCCTGTCTCAAAATTAAAAAGGGCTGGGAGTGTGGCCCAGTGGTAGAGTGTTTCCCTAACGTGCTCTAGGCCCTGGATTCCATTCCCAGTACCAAAAATAGCTCAGTTGTTTCTTCCTGACACAGAGAATGTGCCCATAAACACTGGTAATGAGTGTCCTTCCAGAAACAAAATTAGCTTTTGCCATCAGGGGGACAGAGGTGAGCAGCTGTATCCTGGACAGGGAGCAGAAACCGCTGAAGGAAACAAGGTCTTGGGAGAGTATGGGATAAAGTGCTTCATGTCTCCCATTCCTAAATGATTCGTAATGCAACCATGTCGCTGTCGTGATGAAAAACGTTCATTGTGTACTAGTTATACATTGGTTAACAGACACTTACTTGTTCTCTGTGCATGGGGAGTTCTGAGAGGTGGAGCCAAGTAGTTCCAGCCTCAAGTCCCATTAGAGGCTGTCACCTGCGGGCCACCTGTGGCTGGGATGTGCTTCCAAGCTGACTTGATGTTGCAGCAGACCAATTGGCACAGATCAGCTGCAGCCTGGTGCCTCCTTCAAGGAGCTGTGCTCCTCCATATCAGGCCATCCCTCCAGCTGCAATGCACTGCCCATGTCATCTAGCCAGAAGCTACATGGCTTTGCATTTCTATCGGTCACCCAGGCTGCGGTGTGGGATAAGCCAGGACGCAAGAACAGAAGCAGAACCAGCCATCTCTTCAGGGGCCACAGACATAATTGGACCTCCCCAAGAGCTCCGTGGCCAGACAATCCCCATACCCAACCCTAGGCTAGAATGGAAGTGGGGCAGTGTCAGAGCAGAACTCCTGAGACTCCAGCAAGTAGTGGGGAACTGGGAGGACTGAGCTGAAACCTTTTGCCAGTTTAATCCTCCTGGCTCTTCTTGGCCCCTGCACTCCATCTGGCACCCACTGCTGCATTTGGTGACCTCAGCCTGGACCTCCTGGACTTAGACATGCTGCCTTGGTGCCCCCTTGTGGTGTGAGTGGGCAGGGCTGGGTGTTAATGTCTCACTGTCCCTGTGGGACACTGCTGGATACTTCTGAACAGGAGGCCTACAGCTCCACACTGCACAACATTCCTGCATTGATGTAGCTCCTTCTGCCTGTGGCACCCTCCCAGCCTGGTGTCATCTGCTAGAATTCAAGGACAATGACAATGGGGTGCTGGCACATGGCCCTGCAGCTCACCCTGTTCAGGACAAGGAACCCGAGGTACAGAGAGGTACAGCCACATCCTAGGTTTGGTTCCTCACCCTCACCTGCTCCCTGCCTCCCCAGCAACAGGACATGAACCACATGAGGCTCTGAGCCATCCGAGACTGCATGCCTGCACACTTGACTGAAGTCTTCATGCAGTGCCACCAAAAGGGGACCCGCTGAAGAGGCTAAGAGTTCCTGTCCCCTCCTATGGCCCAGCCAGGCCTGGAATAGAAGTGGGAAGGGACAAGGCAGAACTGTGCTCCTTGTCCACCCTAGGAGTATGGTCTTGGGGGCAGGCTTGGTTACTGGCAGGTGTCAAGAAGCCAGCCAGGTCACCACCACCGCGTGAGCATCCAGAGACCATGATCCTGGGAGAAGCATCCTCAGTGCCCAGGGGTCCTGGAGGTCAGCTGTCCAATGTTGCCCAGTGGGAAGTAATGTCTTCTGTCCATTTCCACTGCAGGGAATCTCTTCTGTCCATTTCCTTCCCAGGCTCTGGGACCCTAAGCAGATAGTGTCAGTGCATTCTCCAGTGCTGCTCACGGGTCAGGGCTGCTGCACACATTGGAAGAGTCACTGTGCCCCAATGGAAGCTGGAGGTACAGCACTGTGGGGAAGGGAAGGGCTCAGCAGAGAACTGTGCTATTATAGAGAGAGGCTATGGTTTGGGGAAGGAATGTGCAGCCAGGACAGGCAGTTAAGTTGGGAATGATATGGGGGAATCCCACAGAGATTCCTCAGTGGGGAAGATCTAGGTCTGTGAAGGGGACACCTGCCAGAGGGGGACTCCTCTTCAGAGATCAGTGGCTGAAGTGAGGGCACCCTAACCTTCAGGCAGTGAGTGTGGGGGCTGCCTTCCTCCCAGCCCTCTGCCTCACCATCCAGGGGCAGAAGCCCCTGTTCCCCAGCACCCCAAGCCCTCAGGGCCACTACATCCACACTGTAGCACACATATGTACACCCTCCCCTCCATGTGGGTTGGATTCCCAGCTTCGTGTCCTTGAGCAAGCCACCTACCTCTCTGAGTTGCATGTTTCCTTTCTATAAAATGCAGTGAGAATGATGGCTTTGCAGCGCTGCTGCCCAGACCCCTTGAGACTGCCTACCTGAGTGCCCGCCTCAGGCTCAGTGCCCAGCCACTGGAGCTTAGGAAATGCCATTCATAGACTTGCTCCTGGCCCTGCCTTCAGCATTTAGCATGGAAGGATCGCCTAGGATATGAGCATAACAGGAGCAGGAAAAACTCCTGTCCTTCATCCCTGCCCTTCAGTTTCCTGGACCCTCTTGGACCATGGCAAGGCCCACAGGGCTCAGAGACACTCTGCACCCAGGAGATCTCCGTGCTGACCTTGAGGCTCCCCATTCTCAACCCAAGAGCAATTTGGAGGTTTGTGATTCGTTCACGCACAACAAAAAACTGTTGCGATTAGGTTGTTCTCTTCTCCCTAGATTAAGTTAAGGTCTCTAAACTTGAGGGGAGGAAGGAGGAGAGACAAGAGCTAGCAGGGGGAGGGGAAGGCAGAGCGAGGGGGTGGGGAAGGTCCTGGTGACTGTGCCCTGACCTCCGCCTGTCCCTCAGTGGATGAGGCTCTGAAGGGAGGTGACAGTGGGGCGGTGTGGAGTGGAGCTCAGGCGGTGGAAGAACAGAGCAGGGGATTGCTGGGGGTGGACAGTTTTGCAGGGACCTGGGATGGGAAAAATCAGCCGCAGGAGCTGTTGGGCCAGGGTGTATCTCTGTGCCTGGCATGTGTGTGGGCACCAGTGGGGAGGACAGAGGATAGCCATGAGAGAGGAGACCTTACCGTGAAGTCATGGGGCCCCACACCCAGTGCTGCCTGGGCTAAGCGCATGTCTAGGCCAAGGAAACCTGAGGCTCCAGCTATGGATCCTGGCTGCAGGAGTCCAGGATGACAGCAGGCTGCTCTGGAACCTAACACCCTTGTCCTCTCCTTTTGTGTATTTGTCTCCATTGGCCCAAGGCACCACCCAATGTCCCACCTCCCACGTCGCCAGCAGTGACTACAGGAACTGAGTGAAGCTAAACAGGAAACTCAAACCAGCAGGGCTCGTCATCTGCAGGCAGTGGCCACCAGAGGGCAGCATGGCTCGCCATAACCCGGCTTTCCGGCCCGTGGGTCTTCAGTGTTCCTCCAGGAGGAAGCTGGCTGCTTCCTCTGGGCTGCTAAGCACCCCCGGGGACTGATGAACTCTTCCCATGGTAGCTTTCTTGGGGAGACTGGGCCTTCATTCCTGAGAAGCAACCGTTGCTAAAAATATGGCCCAGCAGAAAGTGAGCTCTGCGTTGTAGGAGTATGTAAATTGTCTGTCCAGTTTAGCAGTTCAGGTTGTATACTGTGATTAGGTGCATTCACCAGCGCTTGGTATACAGCTGGCTGGGCTAACAAAGGGACACCCTTGAAGAGGCTGTCTCATCTGGGGCACATGCCCCCAGCAGTCCTGCTCCTCACTTGCAAGCAATGTTAGGCCCACAAGTCCTGCCTTGCAGGAGTGACAAACTCACAGGGCCTGAGTAGCATTGGCTTGGGGCTTGCAGGGTGCTAGGAAGGGCAGACCCACAGGGGACAGCACCTGCAAAGGAAAGGTAATGAGAGCACGAGGCACCAGGAGCATGTAGGGGGGCTAGGCCAGCAAAGTGGGGCACCCAGTGATGCATGCCCAGATGGTGGGGGCCTCAAATACTACCTGCCCTGCCCAGGTTTCCCAGGGTACTCAAGGAGAGGCTCATCATTCATGGTCCAGGTTACAGTTGGCATCTACTGCGTGCACACTCTGTGCCAGGCCCTGGCTCAGACACATTTTCTGCTATGTCTCCATCCTCTTTCAACAGAGGCTCTCCTCGGGTAGGGTGGGACATGCCTGGAGCCAAGCACAGAGGAGTGAGGGGCAGGAAGCCCAGCCTGGA
Organism: Dasyprocta punctata; assembly: GCA_004363535.1. Classification (NCBI taxonomy): domain Eukaryota; kingdom Metazoa; phylum Chordata; class Mammalia; order Rodentia; family Dasyproctidae; genus Dasyprocta; species Dasyprocta punctata. The sequence goes on from RJWM01001771.1 coordinate 104,963, forward strand.
TGTTGGGGATGCCTTGGAGTCACCATGCAAAGAAGGTGGGACAGAGCCGGGTGGTGGCTAACAGAGAAATCTGTGAGTTCAGCGAGGGCTGCCCACATGTGTAGGGAAGGGCAGACACAAACAGATTCTGTCCTGGCAAGGCAGTGGGCACCCTGTCCCTGGAGGTAGCTGAGGCCCGCTAGGGTTCCTAGGGAATAGGTCGGGGAGGAGCCTGGAGAGGAAAGCTGCCTGCTGTCTGTCTAGCACCAGTGTCTGAAAGTCCTTTTGGGGAATTTTCCTCAGAGCTATTTTACGAGGTACAGGAGGACCGGGCTTGGTCCAGCCCCACCATGCTTGAGTCCAAACACGGCATTTTGCTGCAGTGCCTTCGCCTCGCTACCAGCCTGAAGGGGGGATGTGTTGCCAGGCACACAGACAGACACCTCATTCCGGGAGGCCAGAGCCCCTGACCACCTGGAGCAGTCTGGAGCTGTGTTCATCAGACCCTGCCGTTCAGAAGCCGCTCATGCGCTCACCCGACACCCAGTGCAGGACGAGGTGGTCCCAAGCAAATGGGCATGGGAAATGCCAGTGGTGGCTTCATCAGTTCCTCCCTGCCCAGGCAAGGGTCATTCATCTCCCCAGGACTCAGACAGGTGGGGACAAGTAACTCGGAGGACGGTAAAGATGGTGAAAACTTGTATGTATATATGCAAAGCAGCACCACTCACCCCGGCAAAGTGAAGAGACATCCCAAATGCCCATCAGCCATCAGAGGAGAGACAGGTGGACAAAGTGACTATGTGTGATGTCCCCGCAACAGGATGGCATGTCCCAACATAAACAGGCACTCTGTTCAGGAGCATGCTGCAGCAGGGACAGGCCTTGAAAATCTTATGCTCAAGGAAAGATGCCAGAGGCTGAGGAGCCCTATTGCACAGTCCCGTTTCTATGACATGTCCAGGGAAGGCAAGGCCACTGAGACAGAACACAGACTGGTGCTCACCAGGCCTAGGGGAAAGGGGAACCAGGTGAGCACTAATGAGCTTGGGGCTGGCTCCCTTTGAGGGTACGAGAAATGTTTTGCAAGTAGACAGAGGTGGTAGGTTCTGCACTATGGAAGTACCAAATATCACTGAACTGTGTACTTTAAAGTGGTTGATTTTGTGTTACATGTCTGTTTCCTGATCAAAAACAGGTCACAATGTGAAGGGGAGGGGCTGCTAAGCCCGGGCTAGAAGGAGACCTGGCAGATGCTGCTGCATTCGTCAGGCCCTCCCAGGTGTCCCCTAAGGTCAGGCATGACACAGGACCTAGACCTGCTGCCCCAGGCTACACTCTCTCTGTAGATAACACCAGCAGCTTCCCTGCTGACTTGCTCCTCCATCTGCAGTCATTTCAAGAGTCCCCTCCTCCAAGAAGCTTTCCTGGGCTCCCTTCTCTGAGCCAGCAGAGACCTGGAGGCCTGAGGCCTCAGCTCTACTCCAGGCCCTTGGGCCAGTTCTGAGACCTCACCTGTGAGGCAGTGACCAGGCCGGGGACAGGGAGGCCTGGGAACTGGGAAAGGCTGCCCTGCTCTTTGAGCTTCCTTCCTGTACCTGGAGTCCCGCTGAAGGCGCCAGTGTAAACAGCCTGAGACGAGGCAACCGGGAGGAAGTGTCAGGCGGGCCTTAAACAAACCTGCTCCGGAGATGAGGAGCAGGCGCAGCCCGGAGCATTTGAACAGGATTGAAACTGGACTAGGTTTACAGAGAGAAAAATAATTATCCACACGGCCTCACATAAAGTAGAGCCTGTTTGTCCTCGAGAGAGTGAGCGAATAAAGAGGCCTGATGGCCTCACCTGGGATGGCGCTTGTGAGCAGTGGGCTGCACATCTCCAGGCTGGCACTGGGAAACAAGCAGCCTGATGAACTGCATCCACTCTGGCAGCATCCCAGCATGCTGGCTTGGTGACTGTCACCCCCGGCTTTGTAAACGTACTCATGCCCAGAGTCACTTTGTAAATGTACTCATGCCCGGACCTTTTGCATCATCCCTCTGGGCCAAGATCAGGCACCTGTATTGGGTTGAGATGTCCTAGGGTCCTGATGCCCAGCAGGTGTGGCCCACACTGCTCATCTCCTGTCTGACTCACATGGCCATGGCCAGTGCCCAAACAACCCGTCCTCTCTGAGTTACTCCTCATATAGCCCACACACCGCTGTCTTCATACACATGGGGAGGCTGAGGCAGCAGGCAGCTCAGTGACTTGCCTCAGGTAGGAGGGAACAGGGCCAGGGTTGGGACCCAGATCTGTCATCCCAAAGTGTCTCCATCTTTCCATCATGAGTCATTTTCTTTTTGCCTCTTCTGTCAGATCTGGGTCCCCAGGGCAGGGACTGTCCCACCAGAACTGGCATCTAAACAGGACTGCTTCCTCCCTCTCCTCAGCTTTTCCACTGCATGTCCTGTAGGGATCACTGCATGCTGGAAGCAGGGGCCTGCACTGGGGTCCTAACTCTGCCTTCCCATGTGTAGCCCAGGGTCTTCATCTCAAGCCTCTGAACTACAGTTCCTTGGAGCTGGGGATCTGTAGGAGGTGCCCTTCCAGGCAGGAAGACAGGACGACTGAGTAGTTAACCAGTTAACTGTCACCAAGCTATCAGATTCAGCTCATGGATCCAGGTGAGGGGCGAGGGAACTCAAGGCTAACAGCCCAGCACCCAGCAGGTAAAGCACTGAAGGAGGGACAGATTGCACCCTCACCCTGAGCCCTCCTGGGATGGTGATTCTCATTCTTTGGGCTTTGGGTTCCTCATCAGAAGACTAAGGAGCCTGGTTCCAGTCTAGTTGGACCACACTGCATGCAATGTTGATCCACTTGACCAGCTCCCTGCAGGTGTGGAGGTGTCCACCAGGATCAGTGGGAACAAAGACGTGATTGATTAGTAATACCTGCTGAGACCCTCATTGATTAGCAATGGCCCTGATTGATTAGTGATGCCTGCAGGGAGTGCTGGCCCAGCTTTTCCCATTGTAGTGTAGGAATGAAAGTTTTCATCAAAAAGGCATTTCTGCTACTAGAGTACAGGTGTGATCATGATATGAAAGGGACCATAAAATCTGAGTTCAGAGGGCTGGACATTTTTTGTAAATGAATAAATACAGAGCAGTAGAAAGAAGAAATTAGTCGTCCCTTGCTTTCCCACCATCTAGAATAAATCCCACTAACACATTGACTGAGTTGTTGCCAGCGCTTGTGGGGAAGAGTGATTTTTCCTGTTCTTTTAGGAAGACAAGGACATACTATGTATCACATTTACAGAGGGCATGTGCTCATCCTAAGTTTCCTAACAAGGCCAGAATATACAAAAGTGAGAATCCAAAGTCACCTGGGGGTTGCTAACCAGAAATTACCCTCAATGATGGTGCCCAGCCCCAGGCAGATTCTCTACTTAGGGTTGCTCTGGAGAAACAAAGGGTATGGATAGTTGTGCAGGCAAGACCTGGTGCTGAGTCCCTAAGATGTTGACAGACCCTTCCAACTCCCTCTGACCTTCCCAGAATCAGGCTGGCGACATAAATTGACCCCCAGAGGTTGTCTGAGGCCTGGGCACAGAGATGTTCCCCATGGAAGTCTGGGACCTGGGCCTACCCTCACTCTGACTTCTGTTCCCCATGAAGTTTAGGACCTGCCTGTCCCACCTGACAGAGAGGTAGCCTTTGGATACAGTGGTTCTAACCTGAGTGGGTGCACAGTTTCTTGAAGGCACTGAGCAGCCCTCACATGCAGATTCTGGGGTGTGTGAATCCACTGAAGCCCTGGACCCTGGATCCATTGTTCTGAGTCAAAGGAAGTTGAAGGGACAAAAGAGTCAGAGAGAGGTTTTAGGCTCCTCCCACTCTGCCTGTGAAGTCAGATTGGTCCAACTTCCTGCCTATGGGCAGGGTCTCTCTGCTGCACAGCTTTCTGAGGCCCTGCCCTTCCAGCAGCAAAAAGGGGTAGCCCAATCCTGTCCATGTTCACTGTTGCTTTCCACTGGCTTGCTCCAGTAGCAGCTAGGGTAGGGGACTCTCAGCAGTAAATGTGCTCCTAACAACCACACCATTGCAGGTCCTTGTAGGAACTCTGAGTACCATCATAACAATTATCACCATTGTCATCAGCATCAGTGTGATGTCCTTCTTACTGGCTTTGCTTGCCAGTCCCCATGTCACACCAGCTCTCACACCCCAAATAATTCAGGTCTGTTGCTCAGTGTAAATACACCATTTGTCTCCTGAGGACAGGTAAGGAGGGGACCAGAGCCCAGAACCCAGCAATGATTTATATCATGCGCCTCACCAGAAACAGAGGCCCAGGGCCACTCACTTTCCAAGGTCAACATGTAAGCCAGATTGTGGCCATCAGAAAGCACCCTTGACTGGAGCAGTTGGAAAACAGGCTCCTTCTCTGAGGCCCCGCCACACCCATTTGCCACCTACACCTCAGAAGTAGGACATGGCCAGACCACTGGCCCTTGCCAGGAAGACCTGGTGCACCCAGCTCCAGGTCCAAAGGGTGGAAAGGACGGTAGGATGGGACTTCAAGTAGCTGCCAGGGGCAGGGGCAGGGCATAGAGGTCACAGCCAATACCCCCAACTCTGAGCTCTGACACTGATCACACTCTGAGTTCTGACCCTGATCACATTCCGAGCCCTGTCCCTGGTCACATTCTGAGTCCTGTCCATGGTTACACGATGACTCTGCTCTCAAGAAGAGTTCTGACCCAGGCCTCACTGCTGATCTCTCACTGGCTCCATAGTGGGTCAGGACAGAAGGATCATTCTCATTCCAGGTGAGCAGACTGAGGCCCCACAGCTGTTCAGTTGTGGAGCTGGGTACAGAGCTCAACCAAACTCCCTTGCCCCGGAGCTTCTGTGGATCTGGCCTCGGCTGGGGACTCAGAGGAGCAGGGAGGGTGGGAGGAAAGAATGCCCCTCTGGAGCCAGCATCTGAGCAGTTGAGGACAGAGCAATCAGTACCCAGGCTTGAATAGGAGAGATGGCAGTGGCAGTGGGGAGCTGACTGGAGCTGGGCCTGCCCGGGGACTGAGCTCTCCTGGCACCTCCTCCAGGATGATGGCTCTGCACAGACGGGCAGATAATCTCTTAGGGAGTAGCATGGTGTCAGGAAAGGTTCTTCTGAGTGAGACTGGAAGATGTCCCAGCCCCCCAGAGTAGTCCCCACCAGTCACAGACCACTTCTTCAAGCCTCAGTTCACTCCTCTGCCTAGAGTGGAAGACAGTGAGATCCACAGTCAGCACTGGGAACTCTCAGGGCTACATGTGTTTTAGCATCTGCTTCAGACTCTGGAAAAGCTCCTGCCACTTTACCAGATGCACACATGGCATGTAGGGTCACACACACACACACACACACACACACTCACACAGTCACCCCAGGGCCTGGGGGAACCCCTCCCCAGACACACTGAGGGTTGCCCAAAAGCCACCTTGGGGCACAGAACAATACAGCAGGTCTTGAGTGCCAGCAAGCTGCAAGTAACCAGCTCAGTAATAGGGGAACTTGTCAAAAGAACCCAAATGCTGCCCCCCGCCTCAGTAGTTTGGATTCAGAATCCTGGGTGGGGGCCACAAGGGGGCAAGTGGATCTGGCTGCAACCCCAACAGGCCCACCCTACCTGGACTGCCCATGGGCTGGGGCTGCCAGCTTCCAGCTGCTCTGTTCCCAGTGCCCACCACCACCCCCCCGCCCATCCCCTGAGCCTGGGGAGACTTGGCACTGACTGTGGGGAAAGTGATTGTCCTGGCCAAGAACAGCATCCCTCCTCCTGTTCCCACTCGCTGCCCACTAGCACTCCTCCAGGGCGGTGGCAGGGAGCAGAAGGCAGAGGGCCTCTGTAAACGGTACTCAAAACCCAGCCGGCCGATGAAGCAGGAAGAAATGGGGTTAGACAATAAGAACTTCCTCTTCATAAGAAGGATGTGCATCATCCTAGAAGGCTGTTGGGGGAAGTTTTTGTTTCGTGTTTTTTGTGTTTTGGTTTTCTGAGACAGTGTCTCGCTGTGTAGTTCGGGCTGGCCCTAAACTCACTATATAGCCCAGGCTGTCCTCAAACCCATGCAATCCTCCTGCCTCAGCCTCCTGAATGCAGGGATTAGAGGCATGCACCACCAAGCCCAGCTGTTGGAGAAAGTTTATAAAGGCAGAAAAAAGCCCATATCATACTGCATCTCTGCCCTTCTTGCCTATCTTTTATTTATTTTATCCCCAGCCCCCCTTTCTATCTTTGAAACAAGAGAACATTTGCATTTGTTGAGCATATACCTTCCCGTATGCTGAGTATCACATCTGAGAGGATGCAGCAAGAAAAACTCTAGTCCTGTTTCAAGGAGAGCCAAACATCCAGGTAGAGACAGACTCGACCTAGAAAAACCTGAGAAAGTGATCCAGACCCCCAGCAGCATTGCAATTCAGGGCTCAGAGCGGCCCATGAGGGTGGGTACAGTGGAAGAGGCAGCCTTGAAGCCCAGGACGGCTGTGTGTCTGGAGAAAGCTGAGAAAGGCACACCACATGCAGAGCACAGTGGTGCCAAGGTGCGAAGAGGGCACAGCGCCAGCACAAAAGACCCCAGGATCCTGCTTCCGGTCTCAGTGAATGGAGTCAGTGACTGTTGCTCAGGGAGATTTTGCCATGGAAACTTTGACCCAGGTCTCTTAAAAGTGACAATGTTGTACCAGGAATTGAACTCAGGACCTTGCACTTGCCTGCCAGGTGTTGTGCCACTGAGCTGTATCTCTGTCCCTAATAATACTGTTTAAGTTTCCACTTACTTTGAACTTTTTCAGTGAGAAAATAAAAGTGTTATTATAGCATTATTTTAATGAATAAGATTGAAATAATTCCACCACCAATTAGACTAATTTTCTTCCCCTCACCAATTTTTTTTCTCAGAATCTGCTGTATTCCTAATAGAGTAACAATTTTTAAAAATCTAGCTGTTTGTTCTTTATTGTTATTTGAAGGATTATTTCAACATGTTCAACAGCAGAGGCTCATGTTAAACTAAATTCCTCTGGGAACAGCTAGATCCAAGCCTCTCCCCGTGAGTCAGCACCATTTGTAGACTGGGGTTAGAGAGAACAATGGCCACACCAGCAAACAAGCCCAGTCTGGGAACCAGCGCCAAGCGTGGGCCGCAACTGGACTGGGAACAGCCAGACCCCAGCCCTTTCCAGTGTGTGGGCTGGCAAACAAGAAGTACCAATATCCTCCCTACCCACCACCCACCCCCATAAGCAACAGGCTTATCTGGAGAAACACAGGCTGTGATGATAGCTATAGAGGTGAAATGCAATTGGATGCCTGTAGTGCTTTGGTGTTTTACTAACATTGTAGGTCTAGGGTCAGTGGTCTGATCATAGGTTCAGAGGATACCACTATGCAGTGTGACATCTAGCGGAATCTCCATCTGAGGGTTGTAATCATTGTTGATTCCCTATGGTCTTCTTTTGAGGTCCTATATGGTCCATTGTTTTGTTGGGTTGGGTTTTATTCTCTTTTGTTTTGTTTATGTTAAACTCGATGGCAGGAGAAGCTATTTCAAGGATAGCAAGATATATTATGGTAGCAATTTTGGATTTACTATTGGCTTGTTTTTAAGTCCTTTATTGCATTCATTGTTTTGTTTTTACTGTTTCTACTCTATTCTGTTCTGTTTGATTTTAACTGTGTCCGAAGTTATCTGCAGCTATTTTGAAGACATTAAAAGGCATTATGGTAACTTCCTGTTGATTTCTTAATGTTTTGAAGTCCTGTATCTCTTACACTGGTTTGTTTTGATTGGTTTTATTCTGTTATATTCTCTTTAAAATAAAATTTTTTAAAAATGAACTTTAAAAAATAGTGACAATGGCCTAGACACTAAGAGTCACAAGATCTGAGTGTCAGGGTACTTAGAACCTAAGGTTTTCAGGTTACACTCCTCCCAGGTCTTCTGTCCTCCTGCCCACTGGGTACATACTATCCACACAAGACTGCTGGTCTAGGCTGTTTGGGATACTTGTGATGGGGAACTCACTGCCTTGTGAGGAAAGGTAAGTGGAGTTGGACAGAAAACAGTAGCATCTTCTACAGCTCCCTCCATGGACGGCAAGGCAGTGAAGAATTCCCAACATCCAGGTCACTCCCCTGAGGCTTGCCAAGCAGACAGAATAGATAGGCACAGCCATCTGCCCCATGGGGCCATCTAAGGCTGGAACAAAGGCCAGTCCCAAGGCTCTGTGGGAGACACAGTTGGCTCTTGATGTAGGAGGCCAACTGGACTCTGAGGGAGCCCCAGCCTAGTCAGTTATAGCAGCCGGTGGTCCCTGGGCACAACCTACCTCCAGCAATGTGGAAGCCCTGATCTGGGGCCAGGTCCCAGGTGGTTCCTTAAGCTTCCAGAAAGAGAGCAGAGGACACCTCAGTCTTCACGAAAGTGAAGGCCCAGCTGCCTTAAAGCCCAGCTGCCTCCTTTCTGGCTGTGTGATTTTGAGCAGGAGAATTCCCTTCTCTGACCCTCCTCTTCTTCTGAGATGGCACCAGGGTGCCTGATATGGTTGATACATTGTGTCAACTTGAGAAGGTTAGAAGTTTAACTAAGAGACTCAGCAGGGAGCCAGGATCCTTGCTTTGCAAATATCCTCATCCTGTGCCAGAAGAGGGCGCAAAGATTTTGTGAGTTCTGCACCTGCCCTGGGGGGAAGCAGGGTGACCTGCATACAATATAAGGGAGGAAAAGAGGCCTGCTCCTCTCCCATTTTTTTGCTCTGGCTGCTTTTTTGGCTGCTGCCTTGAAGTGTTGACCCTGTGCCAAGACACCCTGCCTTGGAGCCAACTAATTATGGACTAAAACCTGCACAAACAGTGAGCTAAATAAACTTTTCCTTCCTTCATTTTGGGTGTCGGGTATTTCATCTTAGCAATGAGAGAAAAGTAACCATGACAGTTCCCTGGCTCATACGACACACTCCATGGATGGAGTCTAAGGTGGAGCTAGGGTGCCCCTCTCGGCCTGGGTTGCCGAGTGACCAGAGATCACCACCCTGCTGCAGGTCAGTTTAGCAGGATCTCCCTACCATCCCTGTTCTGTATTACAATGTCTTGGGTTTAGGGGGCATGCAGGCTCCCATTGCCACCCACCAGGCCACTACCCCTGGCTCACTGTGCACCTGCACTGCAGAGAGAGCCCTCCCAGACAGGTGTACCCAGGAACCACGGTTCCCTATCCCTTGCCTGGCAGCCTACCTTCAGCCAGAACCTGCACAGAAGGCCCAGGAAAGGCAGCATCCTGGCCCAGCTCTGACCCCTACAGAGCCAGCTTCCTGCATGTGAGGCAGGGAAAACCAGCTGAATGGGCCACATGAGAAGCCCCCAGTCAAACTGCCGCCATTCTCCCACCATCTTTGCTTCCTGGGGACCTGCCATTCACCCAGCATATCCTGCACGGGCCCTTGATGGCCCTGAAGGACTGGGAGGAGAAAAAGCGCCTGCTCCCTCTGTAGTCTGGCTGGTTGGTGCCACAGAGGGAGTCCTGCCAGGGCTGCTGGGGGGCTGAAGCTTTTCTCATCTGTTTCCCCATCTATAAAAGGTGGCCCAGCTGGATGGGCCTCAGGGTTCTCTGGTTCAGGGGTGTGCCTCCCTGAGGCCTCACTGTTTCATCTGCAGGCTGAGACCCAGAGGAGCAGGTGGCCAGCTAAGTCCACATCCCACACCTTCAACCTGCACCACTAGGCTCCTGGGTTCAAGGCCAGACAGCAAGACTGGTGTGCTCCAGGGGAAACCAGCAGGCCAAGGACCAGGCCTTTTCCTTCAGCAAGCCCCTCAGGACTGGCTTTGGAGACCTGGGGTTTTCCCTTTTCATCTTCATGGCCAAGCCCTGTTACCTCTGTCACTGGTCATTACCCACAGTGCCCCTCCCTGAACCCCATGGGCCCCCAACAGCACCCACAGACCACACCATCTGCCCTCACCAGATGCACAGGAGGAACTGACCTGTAGGTGACCCCTTTCCCAGGCCAGGACAGCATTTAACAGGTCACCCATGTGGCCTCTGGGTACAACTGGAAGCTGAAACCTTCCTCCAGTCCAGGGTCTGCTGTGCCTCATTCCCTGTTTTACCTTAGGTCTTCATCCCTCTCTGGGCCTCAGTAAGAGCAGAAGGTGAAAAAGGATGAACTCTGATGGGACTCCTGAGGGATAAGTGGGGCAGGGAGGGCATCCCAGGCCACTGAGGGACAAATCCCCAAGGTGGAGTTCCCAGCGGTCACCATGGAATGATTCCCCAGAGCTCCAGAGCCAATTCCCATGCCCAGAGCACTAACTTAGCATGGGCGCAGTGCTAAGTGCCTGGGAATCTCCCCAGCAGGCAGCCTTGGCCAAGTTCCAGTCCAAAGCTGGCCAGGTGGGTTACAAACACCTGGACACACCCCAGCCCACCCTCCTCACTCCACAGAGGTTACCTCCACCTGAGCCTCAGTTTCCCCAGGAAGTTTGTGCTTCCTGCTCCAGCCCCTCCACCTGCCCCCCCATGTGTCAGAGCTGATGTTGGAGGCCACCGGCCCAGGTTCAAGCAGCCCCTGCTCCCTACTGTGGGCCTGGCCTCCTCCAGCCCTCTCTCCCCAGCCTCGATTCCTAGCACCTGTAGATTGTGGGAGTTGACAAGGCAGGGCAGGTAATGGGGTGCCCCTTTCCTGCCACCAGTATAAGCAAGGTGTCCCCAGCTGTGTGGAGACACTGGGGGACAGAGTATGGAGGAGATGGAGTGGAGTCAGTCTTAGCCCAGGGCTGCTGCAGGGCAGAAAAAGACTTCCTGGTGGGCGCCACCTGGCCACTGGTCAGCAAATCTGAGTGCAGAAGGGGACATGGGCACTGGAGCCTTGGGAAAGGGCCCCCAGCTGGAAGCTTTGCACAAACCTCCACCCTCCTTGCCACAGCTCCAGCACCTGCAGTGGCAGGTGTCCTGACCCGCACACACAGCTGGCCTGTGCCTGCCCTCCTGGGCCATTAGGTCCTGGGCTGTTTGCCTAGGTGACAACCAGAGCTGTTAGCACCCACCAGTGGATCCCAGAACTGATGAAGACTTGAGTGTCAAGTTAATTGTCACAGTGTCTGCTGACCCCCATGTCCCTCACCCTCTCCTGCCCCTCCCCAACTGGTGGTATGGCCATTCCAACACCCCCACACTGGCATGGCAAGGTTGTGAATCCCCAGACCTGCACCATGGCATTTCCAACTCCAGGAATGAGAGACAGAGGGGGCCACACACCTGTCCTCCTGGGACCACACCCCCTCAGACCTGCGCTGGAGTCACTGGGGTCACAAGATCGAAGACAGGGCCAAAGGTAAGGACTGAAATCAGAAGTTAAACTGGCCCCACAGATGTATGGCAGGAGCTCACATGAGGCCAGTCTGCCCTGTCCAGGGTGGTCTGGATGCTGCTGCTTCCCTTCGTCTCAGTCCCCCAAGTGTCTAATGTACCCACAGAGCCCCCCTCCCTCGTCAGAGTGGGCACTTCTGTGGTCTCCGGCAGGCCAGGCTGGTAATGTCTGTCTCCCATGTGGCACCCCTGATCTCACCTCTGACCCTACCCAGGGAGTCCGACCTGACCTACAGCCTGGAGAATCACTGCTGTGTCCTGTGTCCTCTGCAAGCCAGGAGGAATCTGCCCTGAGCCTCTGGTCCCATCCTCGTAGGCTCCAGCAGTTCCTGCCATCCCAGGGACCTGGTCCTGCAGAGAAGCCTCCCCAAGGTGGCCATGGAGGCCCAGCTGGCTGTCCCTTCCCTGAGCATCTGCTGGTATCCTTTGCATTCGGGGTCCGAGGTTTCTGTGAAAACGAGACTGGGTGTGCAGGTGGGAGCCTGCACCCCTCAGTGAACACAGTCTAGCAGCCCTGTCTGTTGCTCAACCACCCTTGCCAGCTCGACTGAGAGCTCCCCTAGCTCAGCCTCTAGCCCCAGCCCCATCCCCATGACACTGAACCCACACCTCCTTGGTGCTGCTGTCCTATGCCTGGGTGACCTACACCCCTTTAGGTCTGAGTTTCCCCATCTTGGACAGTTACAATGTAGCTGTAGACTCAGCCCAGCAGAAGTGGTCAGCATGGGGGGCAGAGATGAGAACCTCTTCCAGAACATTCAACAGCTCCCTATTACCCACAGAAGCAAATCTATTACTGATACCCACAGGGACTGCTGAGGTTTAGTGTGGCAGTGCCCCACCCACTCCCAGCTTCCTGTCCCCAACCCCCAGAGGGACTGTACTCACCCAGACCCGGAATGTACAGCTCCCCCACCCTGACATCCTCCCTCCGGCTAACACCTCCATCCAACTCCCCAGGACAGCCTCCCTGACTGCGCTCCTCCCCTTGCTCCCTCATACCTGCTGTCGTCTGGGCTCTGGGGTGCCAGGCCTGCTCTGGGCACAGCCCTGGTTTCCAGCATCAGAGCACCCAGTGGTGTTCAGCGTAGACTGTGAGGGGCAGGGAGGACAGGGTGGTGTTCCTAGCAGAGGCAACAGCCACCTTGTCAACCCTCACCAGCCTCAGCCCCAGTCACCCTCAACCCTGACCCCAAACTCAGCTGACCACTCTCCCAGGGTCAGTCAGGGTGCCTGCTGGAGAGAAGTGTCCCTCCCAGCTGTGACCCCATCTGTACCCCACTGATACTTTCCACTGGCCCACCATTCGCTACATCACATTCAGTTCTGCTCTGAGCGCCCATCCAGCCCCATCTGCATGGATACACAAGGGGCACAGAGGCCTGGCCTCCATGGACAGCAACAAGGGGCAGGATCCCCACGCATGTCCCTGCCCAGCAGAAACTAGACTTCTCGCTGCCCCCACCTTCTGCACAACACACAGGTGAGAGATGCCCCAGGATCCCCACCACCTCCACCCTTCCACACTCCCATCCTGTATCTTGGGACTGTCACCCACCCCATCCTGTGTCTGGAGAGTGTGGCTGTGGCTACCCCCCACCCTGTGCCCCTCTGTCCCAGTGGAGCATGGGGACTCTAGTCCCCCAGGCTCTTCTTCTGAATCAAGCCCCAGCTCCTCCTGTGGCTGTAGGGGTGGGGAAGGAGCCCATCCGGCCCCACCCCACCCCCACCCTCCGCCTTTGCCCAAAAGCAGCCCCAGCACGGTCTGACGTCAGGCCCTTGGAAGGCGGGTCAGCCCAGGAGGCTCAGAGCTGAGGCAGCCACTCCTTCTGCAGCAGCAGCCTCCGCGAAGGGCAAAGGCACGGTGAGTCCCCCGTGGCTGGCCTCGCCCCAGCTGCCCCAGCTGTGTTCTCTGCCTAGCGGGGCAGAGGGGAGAGGGCCCATGAAACTGCCCCCAGCCCCAGCAAGCAAGCTCGTCTCACCCATCATGGCCATTGCACAGGTGGGGAAACTGAGGCCCCGGAGAGCAGGCAGGTTGCATGAAAAGGTGCTGAGGCTCCTGCCCTGCCCTGGAGTGGAGGGGCTGTCCTCTTCCCAGGCTGTTGGGCACCTCCCAATTCTGTTTAATTTATTCAGTTTGCACTCCTGGTGGGGCTCAAAGCTGGGCTGTTTCCTCACCTGTCGAGGCAGTGGGGTGGCCGATGAGGCTTGGCTAGGAGGGAGTTGGGGGACCCCAAAGACACTTGGTGTGCTCTGGGATCACAGCCATCTCATCCTCCAGGATGGGGCAGGGCTAAGGCTTCAGGGTTTGTGGGGTCTGTGGGGACTTTCCATGGAAAGCCAGTCCTGCCTCCCCAGCCCAGGACCCCTGTCCAGCCCTGGACCTTCCCCTGCCCTTTTAGGGGTAAGGAAACTGACGATTTGCCTGCTCAGCCCCCAGCTCAGACCCCAGAACTGGCACCGCCTGGCCAGCAGCCCTGTGAGAAGGCAGCAAGACCAGGGTCCCGAGAGGGTCAGACGGGATGGGAACTGGCCAGTGGCCAGAGTGCCTGGCGGGGCAGACATGGAGCAGCTGGGCGGCCTCAGGCAGGAGGCTGGACCTGCCCTCTTGCCCCGTAGTCTTTCCTTGACAGGTCAGCCAGGGGCTCTCCTCCCTTTCAGGTTTGTCTGGCTGTGTAGCCAGGGGCAACTCACTGCCCCTCTCTTAGCTGGTGCAGAGTTGGGGGCTGGGAGAGTGGCCCAAGTAAAGGCGTCATCTGCTCCCTGCTGGGGGCAGGTGATGCGTCTTTTGTCCCAGTAACCTGGTGGGGCTGGATGGGCTTCAGCATGTGCAAAGGAGGAAATAAGATTTGAGCGGCCAGTGTAGCGTTGGTCTTTTTTTTTTTTTTTTTTTCTTTTGTCCCTCTGTGGCTCTGCCCTGAGGGGACAACTCAGGATGCTGGTTCACTTGGGGAGACAAAAACAGGAAAGCAAGTAGGTATGGAATCAGTGGTGTAGCTAGAGGGGTTGGGGGGTGCGCACAGCACAAACTCTAGCTCTGCCACTGTTAATGGCGCCTGGGGGCAGAGTAGGTGGATTGTGCAGAGCTGGTGCTCAGGCCAGGGAGGTAACAGGGCCCATGGGACTGGGGAGGTGGCCCTCACTCAATGTGCAGCTGACACACCCCCCACACCAGGACAGTGGCCTGCTCTTCCCTCTTGGCGAAACTGTTTCCTGCTTGGCTCTCTCCTCAACATGTCCCAGCTGTGCTCTCTATAAGGAAGGGGCTAGGCCTGCGTGAGTCCCTGCAGGCCCCCAGTGCTGAGACTCAAGCCCAGGTTTTGGAGACTCACTCCTCCAAAACACATCATTAATGCCACACTGCCCCAGCCACAGTAGCCTGAGGTGAGAGCCCTGTTTCCCAGGCCTCCACTCTGCACAGGTCAGCGTAAACTCAGTGCAGGGCACAAACAGGAGGATCTGCTGGGTCCACCCTGAGTAGAGTCGACAGTAGCAGCAAGACAGAGCAGCACTCAAACCCAGCTCTTCCTACAGCTTGGTGGCTCGGAGCATGCAGCCTAACCCCTCTGTGCCTGAATTTCCTCACCGCCAGAGCAGGGCCAGCAACACTCTTGTAGCCACCTCAGAAGCACTGTGAACCCTGGAAGGATCATCTCAGCAGAGTCCCACAGTTATGGGGTTACAGTTCTCCCCCAGGAGAGGTTCAGGTCTCAGGAGGCTGGAGAGGCTCCTGTGGGGGAGGTGACTATGGGTCCAGGAGCACACACCATGTGACCTGCGCTTAGGGAATAGTGCAAAGGCCTGGAGTGCCAGCCTGAGGGTCTTGGAAGCCCCAGGCAGCTGCCAGTTGGCACTTACCGAGGAACCCCTGTCTGGCAGGGGCTTCTGCAGCTATAGTACCCGGGCTAGTGGAGGGCAGCGAACCAGGTGACAGGGAGGCACTGGCTGGGGACCTGCAGGCCTGCAAACATCACATGCCCTCCCAGAAACACATGGCACTTCCGTCAGCGCTGAGACCTGCCTGGGCTAGAAGTGTCTCAGATAGTGACAGTAACAGGATAGAGCCCAAAGCCCTTCTCCACTGCATTCACTCCACACCGAGGAGAGATTACCTCTCCATGAGCTGGGGGCGGAGGGGGGCTTAACTTCCAACCAGTGCCACCTGAGACCTGCCAGGTGACCAAGGGTAAGATTAGCCCCTTTTAGAGGGTTGAGTAGGGGTCCAGTGCATGAGTAAAACAAGCAGAGGCTCAGATCAACCCAAAATAGCAGGCAATGTTTCTAAAGCAGGTGCTATGAAACCAAGAATGATTGAAAAACTTAACAAGCAGAGGGTAACCTCCGTAGTGGGCATTTTGGCTTTGGAAGACCATGAGGGTCAATCGCCGGGTCACAGACTCCAGCCTTCCCAGTGCCCTGAGAATCCCTGTGTGCAAATTCCTGGTTCAGAGAGGCCATGATCCTACCCATTCCTGGTTTCCTTCTACCCCAGCCTATGTGCGCCTGATCCTGCCTGACCCGGGTTTGAGTCCCAGGTCTACCAATTGTGTGCTAAGGGACCTTGGGCACATCTCTCAGATCTCTGGGCCTCTGGCTTCTCAACTGTCATGTGGATGCAAAATGACCCACAGGGTAGGGCCCTTGGCAGGAACTTGAAGCCCTCAGCAGGGAAAGGCTGGGCTGCTCCCCATGCCCATCCTCCACACTGGGTACCCAAGCTGTAGGCAGTGTGCAAGGTCCTGGGCCCCCAGGGGCCAAGTCCTGGCCCTCTGCTCCTGGTCCCATTGCAGTAGGACAGAGGTGACCAGGCTCTGAGAAGAGGCACCTGCTGGGCTGCTGGGCAGACCTCTCAGAGACCTCTCAGAGACACTGGATGGTGCCCTCCTCTCCTGCCAAGGTCCCTTGGTCCAGATCAGAGACCTAGGGCGGGAGCCTAGGTCTGCGGGCACACAGCAGAGACCAGTGAACTGAGAAGGGCAGTGGGACGGCTGCATCCATGCCGAGAAGAGGGGCTGTCATGTGGCCATCAGGCTGGACAGGACAGGGCCCAGGAAAGAGGCATGGGACAAATAACTGGGGAGAAGACCCCCAGGTCCATGGGTCTCATAAAGGCTCTGAGAAGTCCTGCACTGAGCTGGGGGGACTGCCCAGCCTCCTCCACTGTGGGCAGGTTAGAGCAGGTACCAACTGCACCTGCAGCCCCTAAAGCCTCACTGTAATAGCCACCTCCTGGGGAATCCATGGGCCTTTCTCACTGACTCATCCACTCTGCTGGGTTTCAGTCAGTCAACAAACACAGCCCACAGAGTCACCAGGGACAGAACTGAGCCTCTGCCAGGTGGAATGGCTTACCTGGGGGGCAGGAGGATGGCAGAGTTGCTTAAACCAAAGACCACTGCCACCAAGGGGCTGGGCTGTAGGCATACACAGTCATGGTGGGTAATAAGGGTGCAGCTGGAGGGAAGAAGGCAATTCCAGACCCTGCCTCACCCTTGGTGAGAGACTGGGTGGGCCAAGGAGGGGACTGGGGCTAAGTTACTCACGTGGTTGGCAGGGTGAGAAACCAGGCCTCACCCTGGCAGCTTTCATGGGTTTCACTTAGGTTAGGGAGAAGAAAGGGGGGAACAGGCAAGAGCTCTGCCCACCCCACCTCACCCCACAGCCCAGGATCCCCACACTCTTTTTTTCTTTTTCTTTTTTTCTTTTTTTTTGAGACAAGGTCTCACTATGCAATTCAGGTCGGCCCCAAGTTAACTCTATAGCCTGGGCTGTCTCAAAATCCGGGATTCTCCCACCTCAGCCTCCTGAGTGCTTGGGATTACAGGTGTGAGCCACCACGGACACCTACACTGTGCAGAGAGGGGTGGTACCGAGCAGTGGGGGGCTGCCCTGGGGTGGGGGAGGTGAAGGGCGCTTTGGGAAGGGGAGCAGGGAGAGGCAACCAATGATCCAGCGAGGAAGAGGAAGGCCTCCCGGGGTGAGGAGGCGTGGTAGCAAAAAGGGTAGGAACCATACTGGGAATATGGGGGTGGGGGAAGGAGCCTGGGCAGAGGCGTGGAGGTGGGAACACACAGTGCCCCAGAGGGGCTCCCCCGGGAGCCTTACCCCAGCGCTCTGTCCTGAAGACAGCTGTAGGGCTCGGAGGTGTGGGGCACCACCCTTCATCTTCACAGCCTCCTAAAAGGGACCTAGAAGCTCCAAAGACCTGTGCTTTGTGGGGCTCTGATTTCCCCAGGGAGTGGGGCAGAGTGGCAGAGCCCAGCTGCCTACCCAGCCTCATTTACCCCAGGCCTCTGTCTCCACTGAAGCCCAACAGCCCTGTGGGGCAGTGGGATCTGATGTTCTCAGCCAGGAGCAGGGAGTGAGGCTCTGGGAGGATCAGGCCAAGGCCAGTCAGCACCAGCGGCTCCAGGCACCTAGGAAGGAGGCTGGCAAGGCCACCTGTGGCCGGAAGCTACTGTCCCACTGAGCCCATGCAGGCCTCTCCCTGAAGTGGTGCAGAGCTCATCCCTCAGCCTTTGTCCACTTAACCTGCAGCCATCTCCTCGTTGCCTGATAACCTGTTTCTAAGCACCTACTATGTGCTTGACCGTGCACCAGTAAATCCCTTGGCCTAGTCTACTTTGCTCACTTTACAGATGAGGAAACTGAGGTTCAGACAGGATTGGATGGGGCAATCCAGGACAGAGTTGGGGTTTGCTGTTGTTTTGCAGTGCTGGGAATGGAAGCCAGGGTCTTATCACATGCTAGGCAAGTGCCCTGCAACTGAGCTACAGCCGAGCCTGGGAGCTGGACTCCTGATGGCTGTGCGCTCATCCTCGGCACCCCCTCTGACTGAGCCCTCATTGCGTCCCCATGCCCACTGCAGGGAAGTGTCCAGAGAAGGCCCGAGCTGGTGAAGCCCCTGAACCCAGCCTGGCATAGAGTCTATACCCTGAGTCCATGTGCAACCAGGACCAGGATTCAGAGTGTGACTGGGGTCAGGGCTCAGTGCAGGCCCAGGTCAGGGCTTAGAGTGTCACAGGGATCGAGGTTCATCAAGTTGTGGCTCCACATCACCAAGATCAGGGCTTAGCTTTGTGTGAGATCTGGCTTCCTACTCTGAATCAACCCGTGTGCTTTGCCCTCTCTCTCCTCACCTGTCTGCCTGTGGGGTGTCTGAATGTGGTCTATCCCCCTGACTCTGGAGGTCCTGGAGACCCCCTGGCCCTGGTTGGTATCCCCAGCCTCTCAGTGGCATTTCTAGGTGGCGCACAAAGCTGGCCCTGGGAAATTTCCTGGAAGGGCAGGACCTTTGGGCCCACGTCATCCTGAGACTGGCTCCCAGAGGAAACATCCAGCGATGTTTACTTGTCTCTGATTGTGACACTAATTCGGGCCCAGTGCAGACAAATTGGAAAGCCAAAAAGCATGTAGAAGGGTACCCTAAAGGCCCTTTCATCATGGCATCCCTTGGTTGTTGAGCCTTTCCTTCCAGCACTCCATCGGTGCTAGAGGCAGACACCCTGCACGGCCTCCTCTCCTTCCTGGAACCCTCAGGTCTCCCTGCTGAGGGAGGTCAAGCCCACAGCCCTGGGGTGCCAAGCTCCCAGGCTCCATGCCCGTCACATCCACACCTGCAGAACATCTTTTCCTGTCCCAAACTCCCAGTCCTTCAGAGTCCACCACATGTGTGGGGATAGCAGCAGGGCAGGATGCAGGCCTGGGCAGCCCAGATTCCTCCCAGCAGCCCAGGATGGCAGATGTCCAGGGCAAGGGGTTCCAGAGGCAGAGAGCATGCTGGGTAACCTCAGGTAGTTGCTGACCTCTCTGAGCCTGAGGGTAAAGGTGTCCTTCCCAACACCTTCCTTCCAGACCACACCCTCCCAAAACAAGCATTACTTTACTGCACCTCACTGCTGCTAGGCTGGTCATTGGTCCCTGGACCCCCAGGAGGCAAGACACAGCATCTTGTTCCAGGATGGAATGGCAGACCTGCTGCCCAGGACCCTGCAGCCAGTTCCTGGGAGTGGGCAGTGTCCAGCCTGTTTATGGCAACCACCACCAGGAGGGACACAGGAAGTGAGACAGTGGGAGGGTCTTCTTTCTCCTGCAGGAGAGTAGGGGCACTGGGTACCCGGAATGTCCCACATGTCCACCCGTTCTCCCTGCCTCCGCCCAGAGATTTTTCCTTTCTCCTGAAAGGGCCAGAAATGTCCTTATTTGGAGGGTCAGGCCAGCTCATGGTGGGGGTAGGACCCCATTAACCCTTCATTTATAAATAAAGGGATAAATCAGAGCTGAGTTAAACACTCCTCAGCAGAAACATAAACAGAGTGGGCAGCTCCAGCCCAGCCCCTGCCCGCCCTGGTCCCTACCGCCCTGGCTAAGAGCATACTGTTTATTTTACTCACACTAGCTGCCTGCTGCTTCGACCTGACTCTAGGATCTGGCCCCAACAAGCTACCCACGGCTGGGGAGATAGCCTGTTACAGCTAGTGGGGACCTGGGGACTGGATTTCAGCCCTATCCAGCCATGCTGAGCATACTAACTCCCTGAGAAGGCCCAAGGTGTGGACCTGAGCCGGCCCGGGAGCAGGTAAGAGCATACAGGTGTCTGGAGAACAAGGGATGTGATGGAAGGGGCGGGGCACAGATGGGGCAGACATTTTGGAGGTCTTGATGGGCTGCTTTTCCCAGCAGAACTGGTTTATCAGCCATCATCTGCATACATGTCAGGTGCTGCCTTGTCCTTGACCCAGGCCTGATCAGTTAATCCTCCCAGCAGCAAGGGGATCCCAGTGATACAGGTTAGAAAACATAAGCTGAGTGTGGTGGTGCACACCTGTAATCCCAGCACTCAGTGGGCTGAGGCAGGAGGATTGTCATGAGTTCAAGGCCAGCCTGGGCTACATAGTGAGTTCAAGGCCAGCCTGAACTACATAGTGAGATCCTATCTCAAAAAACAAACAAACAAACAAAAACTAGATTAGGAAAAAGGTACAGAGCAGTGAAGTGAGTTGCCCAAGGATACATAGTGATTGAGTGGAAGCGTCAGGACTGGAGGCAGGCCCTGAACCCACATGCTTGAGCCCTGTCATCTTGCATTTGTCTTCAGCTTTCAGCAACAAGTGCATTCACCTGTCCAGCAAGGACAGTCTCAGAAGCTTTAGCATTTGCCAAAGCTGCACCTTGCAAGTGCCAGGTCCGAGGGCATGGAAAGAGTGGGGTCAGGCTGGGTGAGGCAAAGCCATCAGGATGGGGTTGCTGGGGAACACAGCAAGCAGATGAACCTGATGAGACCCTGGCCCCCAAGCAGACTCAGATGCTCCATGGATAATTCTGTCTCCTCCTTGGTTCTAGGCCTGGGACGCACAGCCAGCACCATGCCCTCTGAGTCTCCAGCAGGTCCCTGGACTGTGTCTGCCCCCAACACCACAGTGCCCAATGCCAGCGCACCAGAGAAGGCCCTGTTTTACCTGTTTGCACGGCTGGACGAGCAACTGTACAGTGCCTTCCCAGGCCTGTGGCTGGCACTGATGGTCGTGCACAGTGTCATCTTTCTGGTGGGGCTGGTGCTCAATGGGCTGGCGCTGTACGTATTCTGCTGCCGCACCCAAGCCAAGACACCGTCAGTCATCTATACCATTAACCTGGTGGTCACTGACCTGCTGGTGGGCCTGTCCCTGCCCACACGCTTTGTGGTCTTCTACAGTGCACGGGGCTGCCTCCGCTGCGCCTTTCCCCACATCTTTGGTTACTTCCTTAACATGCACTGCTCCATCCTCTTCCTCACCTGCATATGTGTGGACCGATACCTGGCCATTGTACAACCTGATGGTTTCCGCCGCTGGCGCCAGCCAGCCTGCGCCAGGGCCATGTGTGCTTTTGTGTGGCTGGCAGCTGGCGCTGTGACCCTGTCAGTGCTGGGAGTGACGACTGGTGGGCAGCCTTGCTGCCGTGTCTTTGCACTGACCGTCCTGGAGTTCCTGCTGCCACTGCTGGTCATCAGTGTGTTCACAGGTCGCATTGTGTGTGCGCTGTCGCGGCCTGGCCTGCTGCGCCAAGGCCGCCAGCGCCGTGTGCGGGCCATGCAGCTGCTGCTCACAGTACTCGTGATCTTCCTCGTATGCTTCACTCCCTTCCATGCCCGCCAGGTGGTCATAGCACTGTGGCCCGACCTGCCTCACGATACAAGCCTTGTGATCTACCATGTGGCCGTGACCCTCAGCAGCCTCAACAGTTGCATGGACCCCATCGTCTACTGCTTCGTCACCAGCAGCTTCCAGGCTACTGTTCGAGGCCTCTTCCACAGGCACGGAGCAGAGTGTGAGGCCAGCGGCAACATGGTTGTCATGCACAAGAGCTCCAAGGGCTTGGGCCCCCACCACATCCTTAGTGCTGGGCCAAGGGCCATCGCCCAGGCCCTGGCTAATGGACCTGAGCCTTAGGCAACAGCATCCACAAGGAGCCAAAGGTCAGGGCTGTGAGCAGTTAGCCAGCCAGACACTGGCTTCTGAGCAGGGGCAACTAATTGGTTTCATCCTGATCAACTAGTGATGGCTCCTGAGTCCAGTGTGCTGAGATTCTAAAACCGTGGTGCTGCAGTTGATTAGTGATGTCTGCCAAGGCACAAGATGAGGTGTGATGGTCTCAAGGCCAATCACCTACCTTCCATGGAGGAACACTGTGTCCACTGAAAATTTAGAATCGTAGCCAGGAGCTGGCCCTTACTTGGGCCATCTTGTCCTCAGCAAAAGAGCTCAGACAAAGGAACCAAGATGATTTAGGTGCTGGAGTGCCAAGGAAAGTTGAAAACAGAACCTGCAGAAAACTGTCTGTATATACACACAGGTGGAGAACAAAGACATAAAAAATTATCAAGGACATAGTGCTGCATACAAGGAGAAAAGGGACTCAGCTCTGACAGTTCCCCCCGACCCCGGCATTGCTCAGTTACCCAGTAAAATGCTCACAGGGGCTGGGTTGTGAGCCCAGCCTTGGCTTTCTGTACTGACACTGGATTTATAGCCACCCCTCAAAGGGGAGAAGATTCCCATCCATTGACTGATGCTGGGGAGGTCAGTGACATGCACAGGTGCCGGTGTTGGGCAATGGAAAAGTCAAAATCAGAATCCAGAATCAGAATCAAAACCCAGCCCCACTGCCCCTGATGCCCCAGCTCCTCCTTCATGGGTATTCTCAGAGCTTCCCAAAGTCCCCACCCCAGGAGAGGACTCAGAACACCCTGCCTGCTGCCCTTGGGAGGACAGCAGGGGCCACACTTTGCTGGATGAGAAAAATGGAAACAAAAGATACACAGCCACTCAAGCTTGACCTAGCAGCTGAAAGCCACCATATTCCCTTTGCTGTTCTCTCCAGGAATACAGACAACTGGCCCAGCTGATCTGATCTGGGTCAACATGTCTCACAGTACCTTCAATGGGAAGATATTTTTCTGGCATGGATCTTAGACTGCCTCATCTGGGCTGGACTCCAGGATTTCCCCAAGTGTTTTCCATGGAGGATCAGAACCCCAGGGGCCTCTCCAGACTGGTAGGGGGTGGGGTGAACAAGAGGTACTCTGGGCATCTCTACCCTTGAACTTGGCCACTGAAGCAGGTGAGATGGAATCAGGCCCCAGTCTAGGCCCTAGTCTCCTTAGAAAAGTCTTCCATGCTCATCTGGCTAGTGGCCTGTGTGGCTGGGAGCGGGAAGTGTGGGAAGGGAGACAAAAGACCAGGCTTGGATCCCAGCAAAGTTCCTATCTCCAAATTCAGGGTCCCAGAGAAGGGTAGGATGGGAGGCAAAAAGGCTTTTATACCCCTATTTCATAGACAAGGATACTGAGGTTCAGAGGGGACAGGCTTTGCCAAGGTAACAGACAGAGTACCTGGTCATCCAAGGCAACATTGTCCCCACTGACCCCTCTGGCTAAAGGGCTTTGTAAGGTGACCAAGTGGGAGGATGTGAACTCTTAGCTTCCCAGCTGAGATGCCAGCCAGGGCACAGAGGAGCCAGGGCTCTGCCTGGGATAACTTCCTGGCCTAGATGCCTGAGAAGCAATGGGCATGGTTATCATCATCATCGCCCCTGATCCTTGCTGGATGCGGTCCCCAGACACCTGCTCCAGGACATCTCACACAAATCCAGAGCTCCACAGGATAGGGGGACCCTGGCTCTCAGACCAGCAGGTAGCTGGGCCAGGCCATCTGCAGAAAAATGCTACTGGCTGGGGAGTCCCCATATTGTGGCTCTTGGGCTCTGATGGAATGCCTTTGAGCCACCCCTAGCAGTCACTCACCCAACCAGAGAAGAGAGAAGTTAGGGGTCAAGTGGTGGGGCTCTTTGTGGCTGATACTTCCCCCATCCCCCAGAACTGTCATTCAGGGTCAGGGATGCTGGACCCCATTTATTTTCATGCATTTATTTTCATGCTCCATCTCAGGGGTCCCTCATGGTCCCAGACTCTGCCCATGGGCTCCTTGGTGCCCACCCAAGTCATGTGACCTGGATCATGAGCCCCCGACCTTGATTACCCCACTGTACTGTGAGGACCCCCTCACTGGGCATGGCTGTGGGGAGCCAGAGGGTGGTGGGAAGGAACAGTCAGTTGGGAGAACAACCTGGGTCAAGGTGGGTGAGGTCTACCTCCCTGGGGGCTGGAAAGGGGACCACACCAGCCCATTTAACTGCCCACATGGGTTTGTGGCCCCCTTTCTCTCATAGCACATCCTCCCCCTTATGCCAGTGCTCTGGGCCCCATTGGCCCTCTGCAGCTCTTCCCTTTTCCATCCCCTTCACAGCTGCCCCATTCTTATTCCCTCCCTGGTTATCACTCTTACTTACACTAATGAGTGAATAGCTGACATTAGCCAACTGCTCTGATTAGAGTTGGAAGGGGTGTACTTTTTCCGGAATAGTCTCTTCTAGGAGGAGGATGTCTCTGAGGTATATAAGCTCAGTCCTCCTCATGTCCCCAAATCTGAAATGCACACACTCAGTCCGGGTTTCTTGGGGCCTTGAGGGTCCTCAGACCGCAAGAGTCTGGAATGTGCCGGAGAGCCAGGGGGCTGTTACCATTCCAGCCCAGAGGACAGGCCACCTGCTTTCTGGGGCCAAAGAACAAGGCCTTGGAGCCATCCTCACCATCCTCGCCATCCTGGGACCTCTGACTACTCAGTCTGGTGGTCCGTCATTCAGAAACGTGACAGGCTGGCCTCAGTTTTCCCACTCCCTGTGCTTCTCCAGAGCCTGGCATGTCCAGCCATGCCTGTCCTTGGTTGCTCAGGCCAGGCAAGGAGGTCTGTGTGTCCCCTGATGTGTGCTGCCTTCCCGGATTTTCAGAGAGCCAGAGTGACGTGAAATGGTGTATTTATATCTGATGTAAACAATCCCCATAAGGAAAATGCTCGTCCTGAGTTAACACTGTTTATCCCCTGTGCCCACAACTCGGTTCCCAATCTGTTAGGTAGGGGTCAGTGTGGGGTACCAAGCTGGGGGGCCTAGGTGCCACCCTTCCTGTCTACCCAGTGTCCAGGGGCACAAATGAGCAGAGTGTTGCCCCCTCCCCACTCCTGGTCCCAAGTTGACCAGCCAAGGAAAGGGACACAGAAGTAGAGCAGGCACCCAGTCCCCACGATGACCTATCAGATCCCTAAATCTGGAGGCAGAAGGAGGAGCAGCCCCCATATGGGCCACAGATGGAAATGCAGAAATCAGGGCTGGCGCTAGAGGGCTCCACTCAGACCTCGCAGTGTCCAGCTCTAGTCCCGCGCACAGCCAGCTCTGGGAAGCACTGGGTGGGGTGGCTGCGTGCACTCATCACTCTCCCTGTCTGGCACCGTGGAGGCCGGAGGCGTCTGGTGGTAAATATTAGGGCTTGTTTAGGTTAAACGCCATTAATAGCAGGAAATGTCACCTTGGGCGCCCACCCTGGCTTCCTGGAGGCCTGGACACCAAGGCGGGGCTGGGGCCTGTCAAAACTGGATGCCTGGGGTCTGGCTGTGTGGCAGGTTCTAGACTCTGGCCTCGGCCTTCCCTGTGTTCAAGGACACCTCCTGGGAAGCCGTGCATGGCAGGGATCTCTGCACCTGACTGTCCTGTCCTAGCAGAGTTATGCCTCCTGGGGTTCCCTGCACCCCAGTGTTACCTCCTGGAAGGCTACGCATGCATAGAGGGGCTCCCTGCACCCCTATTCATACCCTGGGTGGGGGCCAGGAGGCAGGGGTGAGTCTCCATGGGACATAGGGGACCCTGTGGATGAAATGAAGACATCAGATATCCTGCTCACACCTAACCGCCCTCTGGTCTATTTGCCCAGTTCACCTGGCAATCTTGATGGAATTAATCCTAGGCCCCTACAGTCAGCCTAGAGGAGGGGCTGAGTTCCCCACCTATACCTGCCGGATTCCAGGGTCAAGGCGATCCCATATCCCTGACCCCCCAATAGGAATCTCAGAAAGCTGACCAGTCAAGCTGAATGCTGGCTAGGACCATCTGACCTGGAGGGGTGGGCCCAGGGGCAAGAGCCAGAGGGAGGAAAAGGGAGGATGTGCGGAAAGGAGGGGCTGGGGAAAGGCAGGAGGAGGGGACTCCTCCAAGCACTCCCATCCTCCCCAAGCCCCATCCCTGGCATGCACCCCATTTCCACAGGACCCTTTGGCCCCTGGCAGACCCTGACCCTCCTGGGCTCCAGCATAGCACCCTGGGAGAATCACTTCTCATTGATGATTAGGCCTAGCCCACCACCCACCAGTCTAGGCCCAGCACCATGCCCGCCTCTGCCCCCATTCCCCTGGGGCTGCCTGCTGTGAGGTCTTTCCTCCACACTGCACCCCAGAACAGGACAGGCCATATGGCCCAGGGCCCTCCAGACTGCATCCCACCTTACCCCAACCCTTGGGGGCTCTGCATATGTGACCCCTCTCTTGCCCCCAAGTCCTTCTGATCCTCCAGATAACCTGCCCACACAGCTCAGTCCTGGGCTCTCAATTGCCGGGTGGCAGAGCTGAGTGATGCCAAGTGCTGAGTGGGGAGTGAGGCCTTTAGAAGGCTTCCAGGAGGAGGGAGTGTAAGGAACACGGCCCCCGCCACTCTACCCACCCCAAGGCTCCTCCCAGACAGGTTCTCCTCAAGGACATCGAGTGCTCCTCAAATGGGCTGGCAGGGCCACAGGCACTTTGCACATTTCACAGATGAAGAAACTGAGGACACAGACCCCACTGAAGGGACGCGCACTGCCCTGATTCAATTATACCATAGCCTGCTAACCCTAAGCCTCTAGCCCTGGCTCTGCTGTCTGCAGCTGGGAGCCGCATGCCCAGACTCCAGGTGCCCTGCGACTCCACGACCCCTGAACACAGACTTCAGCTATATCCCTACCCCTTTCTGGGCCTCACTTTCCTCATTCAAAACACAAAGCCCTGGGATGTGTTGAACCCCTCAGTTCAGTGGACCTCCTGCTCCTTCTGTGACCCTTGCCCACCACGCCTGTGTCCTCAGACCCTGAACAAGGACTTGAATGGGAAAAGTGCCGTTTCCAAACCACCCAAGGCTCTGCGCCCCACTCCTGAGTCCTTCAGCTTCCTGAGGCTCTCTCTGGGGGCATGGGCAAGGGCACCCTTACCTGCCCTATACTGAACTTTGAGCCCAATGAAGGGGTCAGCACTTTCCCAACATGCCGAGATGTCACCAGACTCCCAGGCATATGCCCTCCTGTCCAGCTGCCCAGCAAGGGCTACTATGGGGACCAGACCCCAGGGTCAAGCTGAACCTGCCAATATGTGTGGCATACATATACATGACAATGGATTTGCATTCTGGTAACTTTGCAGTACTGCCCAGCTAGAGGAAGTCTTCAGTACATTATATGGATGCATGCATAGGCATCGCCTGCCACCAGGTATGACACACTGGGCATCAGAAGCTGGGGTGCTCAGGGAAGGACTGGAGAGCTAGGAGCACTAGAGTCACCACCATCCTGGTACTTGTCTACACTCCATTATGCCCCCTCTTGGTGGTCAGCTGAGGGCCTTGTTGGGAAGTTCCCCTACCTTACCTGTCCCTTCTGGAACAAAGCCAGAGTTATGTGAGGGCAGTTCTTGATCCTAACTCAGGAGGTCACAAAGAGATCCTGCCAGGACACACAACTGGAACAGAGCCTAGGCCGGTGACAGGGTATGACAGGGTCCCTGCCCTCCCAACCTCAGTCACAGCAGCCTCTCCAACCTCAAGTGAGTTAGATGTCTTCCCTGAGCCTTGATTCTCTCCTTTGCCCAGGGGGGAGATTGATTCTACCTCACTGTGTAAGAACTAAGTATGAGGACAGGGGTGTGTATGAGTGTGACTAGGTATGCAGGTGTGTCTGAGTCTGTGTACATGCGTATGCATATATATATATATATATATATGCATATATGTGTATAGGTACAGGTCTGTATGTGTGCACATACACGTGGAGGGGGGTGACTTCCTATGGTGTTCAGCACTCACCAGTTAGTGATTAATCCAAGCTACTTCAAGACACAGGGTTGCCCCCCCGGAAAGCCTCACACTTCATTCACTTGCTCATTCGCTCAGCTGCCAGTCCCTCCACCTACCCTGCATGCGGTATAGTTTGAGAGTCCGTCTCCCAACAGAACGCACATGCTTACACGCAAACGCGCACCGTGATCACTGGTGCCTTAGGGTAACCCCCACTTCACCAACCTTCCCCAGAACCGGCCCACACGGCGGGGATGTGGAAGAGCTGAGGAACTTTCTGGGCTCCATCCAGCCTGGGTGCAGGATTCCTGGGCTCTTAACTGATTTGGCCACAACCAGTGGCAAGTGACCTTAGGGGAGGTCAGTTGGTTGTGCAGGGTGGGAGGGGTGGGTCCTGACCCTCCGGCCACCAGGTGGCGCTGCTGGACTGGAGGAGATGGCAAAGCAGCCGTGGCCCCAGAGCAGGACAGTCCAGGAAGATACCTCAGAGGAACTGTATTTCCCAACCCACCCGAGAGATCAGTGGCACCGCATCCACGTGACCAACCGAGGCCTTGGGCTTGCCACCCCTAAGGCAGCCCTTCCCTCTGAGTTTCTCTCCCCACCTGCCAGGTGGCAAGCTTGGGTGAAGTGACTCCAGCTCAGAGTGGGCAGGGCAGGCCAGGTGTTGAGGATGATCCCTCTTTCATCTCCCCAGTGGCC
The DNA here is from genome assembly GCA_004363535.1 of Dasyprocta punctata. Lineage (NCBI taxonomy): Eukaryota > Metazoa > Chordata > Mammalia > Rodentia > Dasyproctidae > Dasyprocta > Dasyprocta punctata. Next base: position 133,513 of record RJWM01001771.1, read on the forward strand.
TGGATAGGCTCCTTCACCTGTCTGAGCTTGGATCAAATGAGGACATCTTTACTGCATGCTTTCCTTGCACAGGGCCAAGCCCACATTGCAGACGGGGAAGCCCAGTGGTCAGTGCCTCATGCTGCAGCAAATAGTCTGGGTTCCCTGCCCTGCAGTGCCTCAGCCTCCTTCTCTGTGCCCCTATGAGATGAGCTCGTGTTGGAGAGTGTTGTCTCAGCACCTATTCAAGAGAGGCTGAGGTGGGAGGCGGGCAGTGCCGGGGCCTCCTGAATGAGCACAAGGCAGCTGTGGAAGAGGTTAGAGGACCAGCACGGTGGCCCTGCGTAGGTAGCAGGGGCTGTTCCCTGGGATAATCAGCTCAGCCTTTGCTCCTGCACAGCAGCCTAGCTGTGTGACTGCTCTGCTTCCTGAAGCCTGCAGCAGCCCTCACGCTTGCTCGCACTGTTCAGGAAATACTTAGCAGCCAGGCCCTGAAGCCAAGCAGGTCTGCACCCCTTGGCCTCAGTATCTCCTGCTGCAATGTGAAGGTGAACCATGCCTCCTGACTCACAGCCACTCTTTCCTCCAAGCTGTGTGTCTGGGCAGAGGCAGGGTCAGTTGGAAGGGGTTGCTGTGGTGGTGGCATCAGGTGCCTGTCACTTGCTGAGCCGCAGTCAGAAGTATACAGGTGGGCTCCCTCCAGCCTTGATGACCCACTGGGCAGTGTTTGCATCGTCCCTTCCAAAAAGAGGTAACTGCCATTCTGCCTGGTGAATGGCAGAGCTGCCATCTCTGCATGCCCTGCCAAGCAAGTGTCATTTTCCTGGCAGTAAACATGAGAAATGGGAGATGAGGACAGTAACTCCTTGCTGGAATTGCCCCCAGAATAGCAGTGGGGCTGGGTCAGAAGATGGTGGGCTCTGTGGGCAGCTTGGGTCCCTGAGACACTGCTTCCTCCTCCAAGATGCATGAGCTACATTTGGCTGCCAGGTTAAAAACTCATTCACCATCTGTGAGCCCAGAGAGGTCAGACACTTACCCTGAATCACACCCTGGCAGTTGAGCCCGCTACATGGGCAGGAGAGAAAAACACACCGAGGGCTGGCTGCCCTGATAAGCGGCACCTAACATTTCTAACCACAGAGTGCTGGCAGCTGCCCCAAAGCTAGGCAGCAAGGATGCCACACACAGATAGACAGACAGAGACAGACAGCAGGCAGAGTGTGGACAGATGTGAGCCCTTTGGTAGTCTCTGGCCTCTCTCACCTATCAGAGGGGACAGAGGGACACAATGTTCCCCAGCTCTCTTTCCCTTCCTTCCTCTGCCCTTACCTGTGGCTGGCATCATTCCCAAGCACCCTCATCCTGCCCCATCACCAGGCCTCTGTTGGGCCCAGATGACAATGAGATGGGAGCAAGTGAATTCCAGGGACTGGGCCCATTGTACTGGATCTGAAACTCTCTCCTTTCCCCTCACTGTGACAGCTCTCAAACCTCCACCCACTCCATTTCTCCCCTGCCTGCCCCACACATGCTCTCCCATGGGAAGCTCTCTCCTTGCCCAGGGCCCCTGAATGGGATGCCATATCCCCCAGATCCTGAGACAGCTGGGCCCGTACCCCAGCTCAGACTTGAGGTCATGTGTGATCCAAATGTTGCTTCTTGTGGGTCCCTCCTGATGTGTCCGCAGGCAGCACCTTGCCAGATCCCTGCTGAGGCCAGGGTGCTCCTGGGAGGACACATTGCTAGGCCTGGAACCCACCACATGTGTGCAGAAGCCCTTGGGGGACAAGGATGACCCCACGGAGGGGATGCAGGGTATGAGGAAGGGAGCCAGATGCTACCAGAGACATAGAGGTTGCCCCTAAGTCCCACCCAAGCTGGTGCCAGTCCCTTGGGCTCTCCAGAGAGACCCATGTGGCTCATGGGCTGGGAGCTAATCCAGGACAGCCCTAAATCTATCCACAGATCTTTCCTCAGATGAGATCACCTCCCCGAGCCTCTGTTTCCTCATCAGTAAAATGGCCATGATAATGCTAATTTCTCAAGTTGCCTTGACAAAAAATCACGGAAGAGACAAAGCAGTCAATTCATTACCATGCATATGGCCCATCAGTCAATCAATTGGTGAACATTCCCTAAGCATTCACTATGACCATCGGGGTGACATTGGAGCACATAGTAAAAAATGAGGCATAGTCCCAGGCTCTAAGGAGCCCACAGCTCTAAAGCCACTGTGGTGAGATCCAAGCAGAACTCTGTTACTGCTCAACTGCCTGCCAAACAGTTGCGGAAGGCTTTCCAGAAGGCATGGCATTAGTTGTGCTTTGAGGGATAAGTAGGAGTTTTTATCTGGTAGAAGAAAGTGAGGATACCCTAGGAGAAGGCAATGTAGGGGTAGATGTGAAGGTTCAAGCCATGTCATGGGAAGCACACGTAGCCGAAGGCCTGGTGGGCTACAGGAGAATTTCAGGTGAGTCACTTCCCCTCTCTGGGCCTCAGTTTCCTTGTCTGCAAGGAAGGACAAAAACACCTGCCTCCCAAATAAGCTAATGCTGCAGAAAGTACTGGGCAAATGCTAATGTTCCCTATTTAATTGTCCACGTTCTTTTTTGAGGCCAGGGTTATTTTTGTCCCCACTTGGCTATTTGCAGGCTGGAGTGCGTCCTTTCCCACAGAGGACAGAGCTGGGCTGCCCAGGCCACAGTCCCACTCCCAAGCGGAGTGGTAGCACAGGGACAGCCAGCCTGTGGAACAGAAACAAAATCCTGATTCCAGGAAAAGCCACATGAATCTCAGAATGAGCTGAGCCTGCTTCCCAGGAAGCCCACAGCTCCATGAACCCTCTTCGAGAACCCCAGGGTAGACTGGGCCACTTGTAAGACCCTCTGCCAGAGGAGTTGGGACTGAGGCCGCCGCAATGTCAGAAGGTCAGAAGTGCTGCCTGGGACAGCATGTTCCCATCATCCCCAGGAGCTATGTGCCGCTGCTGAGACTGGCACGCCCACAAGGACCACACTCCATGGTGACAGCAGCCAGGTAGCCTGATTCTCCTCCTGGGCTCTCAGTGTCCAGTCCCACCTCCCCAGTTCCAGAGGACTGACCCAGAGGCACTGACACCTGGAAGGAAGCTGGGGGAGGGGCAGCAGTCAGGGGGCTATCCACCCTTCTGTGAAACACCCGTGGGGCCCCTGCCTTCCAGCCAGGCTCCCTTCTGCTGGTCAAGAAGCTGGAGTGCCCTGGTAGCCTCCCTTACCCTTCTGCAGAACCCACACTTGACACGGCCTCTCTCTCATACTAAAAGCTTGGTTAGCCCCCGCCAGGGCACTTGTGGGATGTCCGCAGGTTCTGCCTCCATGAGGTGCAGGAAAGAGCAAGGGCCAAAGGAGTCCCACATGAAGGGGATGCCAGCAAAGGGACAGCTGGGGATGACCTGTCTGCAGGCACCTTGGGGCAAACAGATATCATTTCAAGATGGTCCTGAGCAGCCGGGCGTGGTGGCGCACGCCTTTAATCCCAGCACTTGGAGAAGGCTGAGGTAGGAGGAGCGAGCGTTGTGAGTTCGAGGCCAGCTTGTGTTACAACGCGAGAGCAAGGATGGCCTGAGCTACACAGTGCGACCCTGCCTCAAAAAACCAGGACCGGGAGTTTGGCTCAGTGACTTAAGCGCCTGTCTGACAGGCGCGAGATTGTGAGTTCAATCCCTGGTGCCGCAAAAAAAAAAAAAAAAAGATGGTCTTGAGCAACAGAGCCACTACCCCAAGGGCAGTTGAGTGTTAAGGAGTGGGCAGACACCGACTTTACTGGGGTAGGCAATAGGGAGAGAGCTATGTATCCCCATGCAAAATTCAACATCATAGATTCCTTAAGTCCCACCATCCCAGTTCTCTAGAATCTGAGAACCCCAGCGCTCGGGGACCTACTGAGAACCCTGGTCTGCTGACTGACAACAGGCAGAAAGGACACCTACAAGGGACCTCTCCCCAGTCCCAGCTTGGCTCCTGTACCAACCAGGGCCACCTCCCCTCCTAGCCCTGCCTACCTGTGTCTGGCCTAGGGTGCCTCCTTCTGTCACAGTTCACCTTCCATCACTGCTCCTCCTGAAGACCCCCTTCCCCAGGAGACCCACCATCCCCCAGCCCAGCCTGCTAGTCCCAAGAGGAGGGCAGTCCTGGAAGGGCGAGGGTGTGAGTCAGCTCCGAGCACAGCTCTGGGCAGGTTGCCTCTCCTGACTGCTGCAGTGGCCTCCCGTGCTGCTCACAAGGGTCAAAAGGTAGAAACAGTCCAAGTCCTACAGGGGACTGTCACTCAGCCATAAAAGCAGTGATGCTCTGACAATATGGACAGCCTAAAAACACCTTGCTAAGTGAAAGAAGACAGACACCAAAGGTCAGACGGGACACGATTCCGTTTGTAGGAGCTATCGGGAGGCTGGTGCAGGATGATGCTTGCCAGGGCTATGAGGCAGTGGGAACAGTAATTTTCTGTGGGACGGGAGCTGTCCTGGAGCTGGGCAGTGGTGATGGTTGAACACTTTGTGGAGAGACTGAACTCCACTGATGTGTTAGCTTTGAGAAGGTTAACTTCGTATGCTGTGAGTTTCATCCAATAAAAAGCTATCAGGAAGTGTCCTTATCTGAAAACAAGGACAGTGAGATGTCCCAGAGAGGTGCAAGGATTAATGAAAAGTGTGTTCAGGATGCTCACAATTCCCAGCGCTCAGTGAGTGAGTGGGGTGCGACTTATCACTGAGAAAGCGCTTCGAAAGTAACCTGGGGGCACAACCAGTCTGATGATCTTTAACGAAAGAACTGGAAACTGTCCACTCTTTAACAAATACTGCTGGCAAAACTGATCATCCACATGCAGAAGATCAAAAATAGACCCATCTCTCTTACCCTGCACTAAAATAAAATCAAAATGGATCAGAGACCTAGATGCAAAAAAAAAACACACTGAATCTGCTGGAAGATAAAATAGATAAAACTCTTGGAGACATGAGTACATATATGCAAGGACGTTCTGAACAGAAATACAATTGCACAAGAAAAAAAAAACACCAAGTATCAACATATGGGATTCTATCAAAGTAAGAAACTTCTACACAGCAAAGGAAACAACCAACAGAGTGGAAAGACAAAGTAAAGGAGAAAAATTTTGCCAGCTTCTCTCCAGAGGAATAATATCTAAAATATTTAAAGAACTCAAAACAATTAGATACCCCTCCCCCTAAAATACCCAAAATCCCCCCAGCGAAAAAAATAGACAAGCAAAATGAATAGACATTTCTCAGAAGAAGTACAAATAGCCAGTAAGTACATGAAAAAATGTTCAGCATCTTTAGCCATGAGAGAAATGAAAATTATAGCAGCAATGAGATTCTATCTTACCTCAGAAAAAATGACTGTCACCAAGATCCAAAACAAAAAAATCAACAAATGCTGGTGACCCCTGTGGTGGGCAAGGTGGGGGAAATCCTTCTACATTGTTGATGGGAGTATACAAATAAGTATGGAAACTCCTCAAAAAACTAAAACTAGAAATTCCATTCAACCCAACTATCCCCCTTCTGGGAATCTTCCCAAAGGAGTTAAAAACATCATATTACAGTGATAAATGAATGTCCATATTTATAGCAGCTTATTTGATGATAGCTAAATCTTGGAAGCAGTCTACATGACCATCAACAGATAAGTTAATTTTTAAAATGTGGTATATATACATAATAGAGTACTATTTATCCATAAAGTAGGATTAAGTTTGAGCCATTTGTAGGAAAATGGATACATTTTGACACCATACTACTCAGTGAAATAAATCAGACACACAAGCTTAAATATCACATGGATTCTCTAATATGAGAAACCCAAAATGTAAATAATTAAAAGAGCAAAATAAAAGATTATAGGAAACAGGAGGTAAACATTTTGCAGATGAGAAAGGGATATAGGGATAAAGAGAGAAGGGAGGAGGGGAGAGGAAGTAAAAAGAATTAAAGCGAGTTATGTACATGCAACAACTTCCCATGATGAATGCATTCGATATGTATCACGAACATGTACTAATAAAAAAGAAAGTGACCTGGAGGCCCTGCTCACCCCCGACCCACCCAGGGGGATTTTAATCTATGCTACAGAATGGCCAATGGCCCCACCCTGCTATTCTACTAGGGACCCCAGCCTAAGTAGGCCTGAGGGTGTGATGCACACCTACCCTGAGCATGCCTTGAGTACCTGTACCTGCCTGTGGCCCTGGGACCCTACCTGTAGGCAGAAGTCAGCTACGGGCTCCTTTGACTTTCACCTGGGCTCTGGAATTGGCCTTCCCTATCCCACTGCAGCAGCCAGGCTGGGCTCTGGCCAGCATAAGCCTAGGGCTCATTGGGCCACTGGTCCCAGAAAGGCCTGTATTGTTTCCCTCTTACACACAGCCACAGAGACATACAGTGACTCTTACTGCCCTGGAGGTCAGAATCCAAGATAAATGTGTCTCAGGGCTGATTTCTTCTGCAACCCACGGTGAATCTGTCTCCTGGCTTCTCCCCAGATCCAGAGGCCATCCTGAGCTGAGGCAACTTGGGGGCCATGGGGAACTGGTGTCTCGCTCCCTCCCCTCCCCTCTGTATGTTCAGCAGCTCCATCCCCCCACCCCCACCCGGCTGGCCCACTATGTGCTTCCTCCAGCATGCAGAGAGGCCAGGTAACCAGTCCTAGGATGCAGTGAAGCCCCTCCTTCTTCTGACAGCAGTTTGGAGCATCCACACTGTACAGGCGAGGCAGCAGGGGCAAGGCTGAGGGGGTCCCCTACCTCCCACGCCAGTTTCTGTCCTCTCCGTCACTGGGCTGCAGCAGGATGGTCCAGCCTGCTAGAGATCCTTGTCCTGTTCTTCCCAGCCACCCTTGCCTCTGTCCCTGTGCCCCTTCCTGGCCTCCACTAACTGCTGCCCAGTGCTCTGCAGACCCATCCTCTGATCCCAGGGCCCATGAGACTGCAACCCGCCCCACACTCCCAGCAGACAGGGTCTCTGTCTTGGTTATTTTTCTCTCATTGCTGGGACAAAATACCCAACACCCAAAATGAAGGAAGGAAAGGTTTATTTAGCTCACTGTTTGTGGAGGTTTCAGTCCATAATCAGTTGGCTCCAAGGCAGGGTGGCATGGCACAGGTGTAACACTTCAAGGCAGTAGCCAGCAAAAGCGGCCAGAGCAAAATGGGGGAAGAGCAAGCGTCTTCCTCTCCCTTACAGTGAATGCAGGCCACCCTCTGCCCCCCAGGGTGGGTGTAGCACTCACAAAATCTCTGTGCCCTCCTCTTACACAGGATGAAGATATTTACAAAGTAAGGATCCTGACTCCCAGCTGAGTCTTTTAGTCAAACTTCTAAACTTCTCAAACTAACACAATGTATCAACCGTAACAGGCTCCCTGAGGATGCCCTTCGTCAAGGGTACCTCTCTGAGTTCCAGTGCCAACACAGGCCTGGCACCCAGGAGAACCCAGGGTGTCAACCAGGTGTCTTCCAAGACATGTCCTTGGGCACAGGTCCCATCCCCAACCTGGCACTCCAGCCCACCTCAGCGAAGGCTCCTATACTCTGAAACCTCAGTCGCGCCAGTCACTCACATAAATTAACATTCCCATCTCTGCTGACTCATGGGTGAGAACACTGGAGTTCTTGCCAGCAGCTGCCACTCCCGGCCTTCCAGAGAACAGGGCTGCATCCTGTGGAGATGGTGCCGTGAGCTTGAGGCACCCCACCTGTCTGCACCAAAGCAAGGGCCCTGTGTTGTCATCGCTCCTGGGTCTGAAGGCTCTGGATCTATTCCTTCCGCAATCTTATTTGGGCCCTAAGAGGACACAGGGACTCCCACCTCATTACAGATGAGAAAACTGAGGCTGGGAATTAGAGGAGTTTGCGAATGCAAGCTCTCGGAGTGGGGGGTGGGTTCTGATACTGCCTGATCCCTGGCGGGGGGGGCATTTCTTGTCACACTGGTGCCCAAGGCTGCCTCCCACCCCTACTCTGCCCACTGCATGCTTGGGAAGAAGGCTCAACATAGGGCTCTGGACCTGGAAGCCTGGGTTCCTTCTCCTGTCGGAACAGCCTGGGGAGAGCAAGGCCTCTGGTCCCTAACCTAGTAAACTTGGGGACACTGTAGCCAAAGAAGTCATTTCACAGAGTGGAAAACTGAGGCTCACGTGGTGCTTGGACAATAGGTGGAGAACTCTCTCTCCAGCTTTAACTTGTGGGCTTTGTTTCTGCCCCAACAGTCCCACAGAGTGGGCCAGGGCCTGCAACCCCACTGACTGAAAGGGCAAGCTGGGTTATCAGGATCTCTGCACCCACAATTCATGGTCTGGAGGAAAGAGGACCTGAGCATTTCCCCTGAGCAGGAGGCAGGAGTGAGGAGAGATGGGGTCTAACAGCAAGTGGCTCCCACACTGCTTTTCTGCCTGGGCTGTGCCCACACCCAGCCTGTTTCCTCCTCTGTAAGACAAGAAAGCAAGGCACCCACAAAGGACTCAGACAGTGGTAAGGGACCAAGCAGTGTCACTGCCCTGAACCTTCACTCGGCTTGTGGATGGAGCCCTGCTCTGCTAGCCTCAGAGCCCAACCGAAATGGAGATAGGAAGAAGGTCGTGGCATTCAGCCTGCACCAGACAGGGCTCAGGGTCTCTGTCTGCAAGTTATTCCCTAGGACTTTCAGAATGAAGTCAGAATTTTTAAATTTTATGTATAATTTTATCATGGGGATCAAACCCAAGGTCTCACACATGCCTGGTAAGTGCTCCGCCACTGAGCTGTACCCCCCATCCTTTTTGTTGATTGTACTTCACAACAGGATCTTGCTAAATTGTCCAGGATGCCCTCAAACTTTCAATCCTCCTGCCTCAGCCTCCAGAGTAGCTGGGATTACAGTTGTGTGCCACTACCCCAGATTGGATTTGTTTTTTTAATTTCACATTCTATGAAAATCTATTTGGAGTAGGCTTTCAGTTTTAACAAGTATTTAAAATCTGCTATAACACCCCATGTCTATCCTTGATAGTCTTATGTTTAGCACATATTTTGTATGTCACCTTTTAAATCAGAAGCTCCTGAATGTCACAGAGAAGGCAGAGCACAGAGAAGACAGAGCAGAGAGGATGGACCCCTCTGGTCAAGGTTTACCAAGAGTGAGGCAACAAACCAGGAGCAAGAGCACCTGGGCGGTAGAAATGATGCTATCGGGCAGCTGAGATGTTAATTACAGTCCTGGCCATTGTGCCAGCTCCTCCAAGGGCACTGTTTATCTCTGATTCTTCTCACCTCCGCCGTGCCCAGGCAGGCCTTGCTAAGAGGGATGGGCCATTCTCTCGTGCACAGCCAGCGTAAACAGGAAAACAGGTGTTGGGACACACAGCCTCGCGCAATCCAGACAAGGACCAGCTGGGAGTGCCTGCTCCTGGGATCAATGTTGCCTCCCCACTTTTAAAAGAAGAGGAGTATTCCAGGGAGGATCACAGAAGCCCCAGTGCAGCTGGGCATGGTGGTGTACACCTGTGGTCCCAGCATTCTGAGCATGCCAGTCCTTTGGCAGGTTCTTGTTCATCCTTCCAATGGCTCAGCCACCTTCTAGTTCTGCAGGCTTTCTCTAACTTGGGACCTCTTTTGCTCCACACTCCTGTGACACCCTGTCCGTGTCCACATTATGACACTGACCTTGCTGCTGGGGTAGCCATCATCAGAGTACATATCATCTTGCAGGGACCCCATCTGCAAGGTCTCTTTCCCAAGCACATAGCTAGTCCTGCCCCCCATAGAAAAAGTTCCTCCAGGAAGGCTCATGACTGATGTGGCATCACCAGCATGATTCCTGTGAAGAGGTGAGGAAGACGAGGACCTGGAGTCAGGGTACAGACGATAAGGGCATCACTCACACATTGATGTCCTGCCATCTGCACAGGCTCCCTGGTGAGGAGCCTCTGATGGGGGAACAGACTCAGAAAGATGCACAGACAGGCTCAAGGTTTCACAGGCACCAGCAGTCCAAACTTCTACGGAACTCTGGACACCTCACACCTCTCCAGACCTTGCTTCTCAGCACAAAACTGAGGACAAACTGGACTCATACCTTGGCCAATGACAGTCATTCCCAATCCTAACACACACACACACACACACACACCTGTTGCCAGTTCTGCTGTCCCTGCCAGAAGACGACAGGTGCACTTGGGTGCACATAGGTGCGTGAGCATCTGTGTGTACACCTGCAGCCTCCCAGGTCCCCACACACCTCTCCCGTCAGCCTCATCTGCTCATGTCCAGCTCAGGTGTATGCACAGGGGTAGGATGGGCAAGAACTGGGAGTTTTCAGGTCAGGCTGGGCCTGAGTCAGGGACATGGCATATGGATGGAAGAGATGGCTCAGGCTTTGAGTAGGAACTTATGTTGTAATCAGTGTCCAGATCTCTGTCAACAAGAGGTTAAAAACACGAGTGAAAGGACAATGCCCAAAGTGTGACTGGTCCTGCTACCAGGCAGGGCACACCCATTGAGTTGAAGATATGGCTTATGATCCAGCATGCACCTGCTGATGGCAATTGACAGAGAAGTGTGGCTCCAGAAAGTGCCCTAATCTCAATTACTTACCAAGCCTTGATGCTGGTCCTGAACACACTCTGAGCCCTTAACTTAGACATACACTGTCCTGGATCTAGTCACGCTCTGAGTCCTAATCCAGTCACATTCTGAGCCCTGGTACTGCTCACATGCTGATCCCTGATTCTAGTCACACACTGAGCCCTGGTCCTGATCACTCACTGAGCCTTAAGGCTTGTCAAACACTAAGCTCTGACCATGGCTGCATGTTGAGCCAAGACTGGTCATGTTCTGAGCCTTGACCTGATCATGGGGCTTGGTCACCAATTCTGCTCATGGGGCTGGATGTGTGTTCTGGATAGAGCCTGGAGATCAGGCGGATGTGACATGTAGTCCTTGGAGCACAGGTAGTGTCCTGCCACAAATCTAGCCATCAAATACCTGAGCATGGGAACTAGGTCATCTCTGCCTGGTCTGAGCCCTAACACTGGTTACATGGTGATCCCTGATCCTGTTTGCTCTGAGCCCTGAGCCTGGTTACATACTGAGCCCTGAGACTGACCACAAATTGATCCTTGATTCTGATCACACACTGACCCCTAAGCCTTGTCAAACACTGACCTCTAACCCTGGCCACATGTTGATCTAAGCCTGGTCATGTTCTGAGCCCTGAGCTGGTCATGGGACTGGATATGTATTCTGAATGGAGGCTGGAGGTCAGGGGCATGTAACA